>CAJDSM010091308.1:5107-18169 GCA_903981925.1 Ostrea lurida
GGCTGTGAAGTGTATCACCATAAATCTGATCCGTGTAGCAAAGATGATGATTTTATCCTTATCCATGCAATGACTTAGCAGCCCTTGGATCTTGTATTCTGCATTATTGGTTGTGCCTATAACCACTTTCAAGGAGGTTCTACTCATTGACCCAGAATAAAAGCAGTTCGTAGGGATTCGGGAACAAAGATGTTTTTGGGCATTAGAGCGAAATGTGTTGTTGGGGATAGTTTCTTGTTGCTGCTCTATTAACTGAGCTCTCACTGTGCTATTGATTAATTTTTTTCTTTTTCTCTTCATCTGTATGCACTCAACTGTATGTAGTTGTTATTCCTGGAGTAGAATTGTGTAGGTGTTTGTGGCTGTTCTTTCTGCACTGTAAAGGACAAAAGTACCGAACAGTGATCCAATCTCCGTAATCCATAAATGAATACAAACACAGAGGCTGGGCAGATACGGACCCTGGACAAACAGAAGGTAGGGATCATGGTGCCTTAGGAGGTAGTCTGTTAACCGGTCACACCCCGTGAGCCCATAGTCTTTGATTCAGGTAAACGGAACAGTCCGTAGTCAAATCGGTGTGAAAACGGCAAATATAAGCCAATGGCTATGAAACACATCAGAGCCGCATTATGATCATGATTCGGGTGAAACTATGTATATTATAACGCCATAGAATCTTACGAAATTCGCTTGCCTTAACGTGACTGTTATGAACCCCGCAACAACACTTGTCTTGTAAGTAGCTTGCCTGCGATTAACACTGATCCACGGCAGAACAAAGCTCTATGTATCGAATAGATGAGAGAATACCAATATGCAGGTGATGATTGGCATAACTGCTAATAATATGAATTGACCGATAGGAATGAGTGTGTCGATCGGGTGTGGCGTGTGTGGAAAGTGGTGGTGTGTGTAGTGGTGTGGGTGGGTTTGCCGGTTAATGTCAATGATTCAATAAATATCCAAGTACAGAAGCAGAATGGTGACTCTGTCGGGTGTCCTTTAGTTCGTTGGGTATATTGAATGCGACATAGGAAGTGGAAAGTGGGTTGTTTACGTTGATAGATAAACATGCGTCAATATTGAAGGAATGTTGAATGTAAGGCGTACGCGCTAGAGATTTTTTCTGTGTGTGGTTTGGTGTGGGGTTTAAGAAGCATTTTTTGTGGTGGTAGGGTGAGGTGTGATTCTGTGGTGGGGTGTGTGGTGTGTGTGTGGTGGGGTGCATTTGTTGCTTTGTGTACAGAAAACATAACATTGTAGTGGTAATGTGGTTCGAAGATGGGTGTGTGTTTTATCCACGGGTGGGGTGTGTGGTTGGGGGGGCTCATCTCCAAGGGGTCATGCATTTTTGACACTAAGTCACGTAGACGTCATGCTGATTCTATTCATCCAACCATTGAATTAATTTCATAAAACTTGTACTGGTGTGGTGGTGCCGGGGTCGCGAGCAGTTGTCTGGGTGGTGTGCGTTGTGGGTAGATTGTGAGTAAGACGAATCGGGTGTGGTGTGCTCGGAAGTTGGTGCTTATCCGTTTGTGTGAGGCGTGGTGACGGGGTGCTTTCATGTGTCTTTATTACAACTGTGTGGTGTGTGGAATGTGGGTGTATGGTGTGTGTGTGAGAACGGAAATTGGTGGGTGGGGTGTGGGAGAGTGGGTGTAGAGAAAGCGCCGATATGGTCGGTAAACGACAAGCGATTCGGTCTTCCATTTTCTGAGGGCCTATCGGTTCTCATTCCGCACATCAGACAGTGTTTATGCAATTATAGGTACGGACAACATAAATTTGTCTCTCGATCTTTTTGTGATCTTGGCCAAACAAAACATATGTTCTTAAAATATAGAGTGTGTTATTGGACCGCAGCTTTGCGGTGTATGGTCCTTTGCAAGCTGGTCATTTTCCTGACTATCTCTTTTAAGGATCCCTTTTTATGGTAGAAAGGGTGACATAATTTCGACGGCGATGTTCGTGTGTACAAATTTTTTGAAGTCAAGACAGCAGGGATCCTCGGCAATTGATCGCAAGTTTTATGCGGTCCTGAGCTTCCTTCTGTAAGATCTGAACATGTTCTTCTGTTGATAGTGTCTGTTGCACATTGAGCATTCTGTTCTGTGATTCGAGGTATGGCTGTGAATTAAAATGCAACAATATATTAATTCGCATCTCCTTCGTTTATCGTGTAACAAGCAAAAAAAAAAAAAAAGCCCCCCCCCCCCCCCAAATAAAACGAACACACCAAAAAAAAAAAAAAAATTTGTGATAATAAAATATTTTTAAGAAAAACCCAAACACCGCCCCATTTCCCCGAACAAAAACCAGAAAGCAAACAGAATTGGATATATAATGATCAAAGGAGTCGGCGCATCGATTCCATACTTTCGAGGGACAGAAAAGTGTACCAGAGATAAGTTCTTTTATTGGAAATAAATATCTTCTGGGAGACTAATATATTTAAAAAATCCTACGTAGATTACTCGTACTCTTCTAGATAGGCAGGAAAAGGATTATTATGAATGTTATCATTAAATTTTAAGTTTTTTACCCCTATCAATTCCCAACTTACTGAATAAAAAACCTTAAGAGAAACGAGGAAGGGGGGAGGGGGGGGGGGAATGTTCTTCTAGGCTTAAATTACTTTTTTTTTTTTAAGCTATTTTTTCTATTTTCTTTTTTTGTATATGAAATACTTAAAGCACGATTAACAATTATCACTAGTCATATGTTGACTGATTTGTTTGATACCCTTTCGTGGTAGGGACTGTCATTTTCCTACTAGATTTGACTTACGCGGTCATCCGTATTATTTAATCATCGACTAAGGGCTCACGGCGGGTCTGTGACCGAGATCAGCAGAGGATGTTACTCCTCCATGGATGATCTACTTCGCTTTTGTCGGAGCCGGTGTTGCCCTACACTACATTTTGTATGTTTTTTGGATTATGACGTTTACGATATTACACATGATTAAACTTCGCCTTTCTGATATATTATAAATTTGACCAGATGTTTTTAAAATCAATTGAACATATTACAATACAAATCGCGCGTAGTCACGCGGATGCAATTTTATAAACAGAACTGCTTTCAATAGATTTTTACGGAAGAGTCTAAATAATCCGATATACTAAGATTTCAGAAACGAAATAACCAGAAATATGTCCAATTAGGCGTATTATGTATATTGAATCACACAACTAACAATTTTTCATTCAATTCAACATGATTTCTAATATAACGATGCAGGACAACCGTCACGACACAGTCGACAATCGACAAGACAACTGCAGAGGCCGGGAGGGGGTCCTGTACTGCACGTATGCGGTTGTTTACAAAACTTGTGAATGAAACAAGTAAACAATAAAATTATTACCTCATAATACCAGGAGATGAAAATAAACGATGTAAATTTCATCTGATCTTTTGAATTGATGTATGACGCTATTCTTTGTCTGACGTAATGAATTCGAGATGTAATGGTGAAGACAAATGGACACATCAATTAATGGATATCACAATGCATGGAATAAGCATTAGTAAAAAAATAACATTAGCTAACAGATTAGATCATGTATATAATCTAATTAACAGATGTATATTTTGAGTAAGTAATTGATTTTGTATGATAAACACTAGTACTTGCTGTTAGTAGATATGTGTACGGTTTTTTGAATTATTGCGGAACTTAAATTATTAGTTATTGAGTTTATCAGGGATAAGGCTGGACTGGGTTGTATGAGGTAATATTCTCTGGTATTGATGAATTGTAATAACGAGTTTGTATTATTGGTAAACTTAAAGTGGATTTGTAGGGGACTAAGTGAGTTTGTTAGAATTAGATGATATTTGTATGGACATAAGTGAAATGATGGGAACTAAGCTGAGTTTCTGCTTAGGTTTAGGAACTAAGCGTTCTTATTATTGATATATGAGGAATAGTAATCTAGTGTTATGCAAATGGAGATACCGGCTGAGTTTTGTACTCGGAGAGAAAAGGTTCTTTTTATTAGATAAGTTGTTTGTAAAGGATCGCCTGGGTTTTATAGGAAACTAAAGTTGTTTGATGGGAACTAAAGTGAGTTATTGCTATGAAAAAGTGTGAGTTTCTGGTGATGGAGTACAGGGTTTGTATGGAACTAATTGGTTATTGTTAGGAATAAGCTGAGTTTGTGATGGCTAGCTTGAGTGTATTTGTCATGACACATGAGTTATGATATGGGAGTAGCATGCGAGTTATATTATTAAGTGTATTGTATGACATAAGTCGGTATATGTTTGACTAAAGCTGGTTGTATTTGGGAGTGGGCAGGTAAAGTTGAGGTATGTATGGGAAATAAAGAGTGGGTAATGTAGTTTATTGGTAGGACTACACTAAGGTGTATTATCAGTGTTAAGCTCCTAAATGTGATATCTGTTTGTAGTATTTGAGTGTCAATGTTATTCAGTTTGTGTGATGAGATTAAAACCATCTTGGAGCATTATATTATCATCAACTGTATGTCTGGGATTTATTCATTCTACTAGACGATATTTGATGACATTTTTTATTATTTACAGCTAATGTATGGAATTTTTATTATCTACAACATGTTATGGGAAAGTTTCTGCAGCTTAACAGAAAAGTGGAAAATGTCTTATAAGTTTTCTCATTGGTAATGATGTAATTTTCTCCATAATCATGTATCTAGATTAAATGTACATAAGTACTGTTACATTAAGGGTACAATGATTACAATAAGTCAATGACTATAAGGATTCACATGTACCCTGATATAATAATGATATAAGATCAATTACATAACACATTGATACAATCTCTTTTTACTAGATACAATGAAACCCTAAACTAACAATGACACATAAGATACCAATATAGTAGACACATGTAATTAAATCTAGACATTATATTTGCAGTGTTTCTGCATATTAGGCTAATTATATCACCAAACTATCATAAATAAATGTTATGTGATTGTTTTTTTTGTAACACAGACTATTTTGTCCGGTACAATTTCGACGGATTCCTTCTAACATCATACCCTACGTAGTAATGATTATTCACGTCATATATTCATTGATTCATAATGTGGAATTGACGTTATCCATTGTTTGATAGCTGTCCCGTACAGATTATTAGTATTTTTCTCTGAAGTCGTTATTTATGAATTCAACAACAAGACCAAAGTGTTGGATCCACTTCCAAGACAAATTCAAGTAAATATTATTCAGATAGGAAGTACCAGCAACAATAATTTCCTTTTTGAAAATATTGTGCTTATGATTGCTATGCTGTGTCCCAGCATGGGTGCTGCAATTGAACTTGTGCATTTTCAAACCAGATTCATCTTTAATTTGTACACTTATTTCAATTTTGTTGATGTCCAGTATAAATGATGTAGTGCTTATTCAAATGGTGGTTTGTTTGATGCCACATTTTTTTTTAATTACGTCTGAATAAATCCAAATTAAGACACCTGTGTGTATAACAATAGAGTTATTATTCTTTGACCAAGTAAACATTTTCTCTTGGCGTCTTGGACTGTAATGTGATACGTGTGAACTCCGATGTTGATCTGGGAAAACTTTTATGGACTGTAATACATCAAGATTGTATAGGGAGAAACTTGGCGAATGATAAGTTAAGGTACATGACCGTGAGGAATACTCATGTGCGATGAAAATGGTTCTCTGCTGCGTGGAATGATGTAAATCTAAAAAAGTGGGTAATACCGCCCGTATCTGCACAATTCATTGGGGAAATGGAGAAACAGGGACAATGATTTTGTGGAAAATCTAAACGTTGGATGAGCCGTAAAGGATGGCTGATGACGAGATTCGTTTAAGTCCCACGAGATGTCTGGTTAGGGTGTTGGGAATTAGATCCCATCTGTCCTGTGATAAGGTGGGGGGTGATAGGGTGAGTGTGGGTGGGTTTATATCTCATTTGAGTGTGATAGTTCGTCAATTATCCTGAATGATGAATACTTTTATTTGTAAAGATTGATGGGTAAATGATTAAAGCTGATTCGTATTTATTGATGGGGACAATACTCACTGGTCAGGGTGGTGTGTTGTGTTGAGATAGGCCCGATGTTTTTTAGTTCATGTCTTGTATTGAAGGTTAATTCGATTGTTTTAAATGAGTTGTGATTAGTGTCGTTAGATTCGCATTCTGATTTTTTTGCATGGTGTGGGGAGTTTTTAACTTCTAAGTAAGTGTGGTGTTTATTGATTGTACAAGCAATTACATTCTAATGGCTGTTATGTGATGAGTAAGATTCCCTCTGCATGTGGAGTCTGTATAGAGGTGTACGCGTCGTAGTGGAGAGGGGCCGTTCTGGGATCGGTGTGTGTGGTGCGGCCGGGAGGGTGGTCAGGTTGGATTCCGTAAGCGCGTGTTGTGGGTACAACTTTCTTGGATTGTCGTTTTTGGAATGTTATTAAGTGGCATACCAAAATAGTGTGGGTGGGTCGGTGGTAAATGGGTTTGTAGATCACGGTTTTGAAGGAGTCGATAAGTTGTGTCGCACCGATCATATATGATATTAATGTAACTCTCGTATTGCCACTGTAGTTATAGAGGCGCCTACTTGAGTAATTGTAGATATTTCAAGGTCGCCATTACTCTCAAAGGTCAAGATAACATGTGTGTTGTCCTCTGAACATGATAAGTTTGAATACCTCTATATAATATTTACATAATGTAACAGGAGAATTATCGAATCTATTTCTAATTGGCCAATTGATACCATTTCAAAAGATGAGCATATTGGTATTATTAGTCTGTTTCTTTGTTGGTGTTCTGGAATGTTTTATCGACAAGAATTGAATGAAAAAAGCTGCACAATTTCTCTTTGTGGATATATTAAGGTACTACTTCTCCGGAAATTTGAGCTTAATCACAGTCAAGTTGAAGACGATTTATGAAGCGGATCGTTACGCAAGGGTGTAGTAGTAATGTTGAAAGACTCGTTTGTAGTTACGTAGTTCTGGAAGATCGACTGTCACATCATGGTGTTGACTGTGCAAATTGATGTGTTGACGATGGGGTTAGGCGGCATTTGCGGCGTCATTAACTTCTTTATGTTACTTTATCGCTTCAACGCAGCCTCACACTATGTAACTATGACTTTGTTCAAAACTTGCACCAGATATATTCACGGAACTTGTGTCCATGTATCATTATATTCCTGGCGTAGATAGGACCAGGACGAAGTGCTCGGGTATAATTGAGACTGCTGTTATGACCTTCGGACGGCCTCCTAAATACGGACATCCGATAGATGAGATATGATGCCCACATAGTAAGTTTTCCAGTTTTAATTAATAAGTATATGTTTTATATACATGATATTGCAGGGTGACGGGATGATTATGTCGGAGTAGTGCCTAACTATCTTTGTTGCGTGCATGGGTAGTGGGCCTACATACTTTGGCAATGGTTGCTTAAATATGAGACGATGTGTCGGTAAACATACGTGATAGACCTTGACTTGACCTCATATTCAATTTTTAGTTTACAGGAATTTTATGTCCGGCCCGTATAACTCTTTGTTCTTTGCAATATGATCTGTATATTGGCGATGGTAGTGCATTCACATAGAGACGCGGATGGTTAAGTGTTTAGCTCTGTAGGATCCGTACCACTTCTGCGTGTGTGGGAATGTTGTGTTGCGAAGGTTCATGGGAATTCTTTTTGTTCTTTGACTATGCATTACCATATCTAGCATGTGGATGTAATCAATCATTTGATGAGGAGCTGTATTGCATACATTCATAACAACTATATGACCTTTGACCTATGGCATTGACTTGACTGAGGTCAAAGGGGATAGTTCTCTAACACTGGATTAATATTGATGGCGAGTGATAATCCCCATGAAAGATATGTCACTTGCATTGCATAAATTCTGTATAACCTTGATCTCGCAGGTTCAAATTTGGGTTTTAAAGCATTTGTGTCCGGGCCAATCTTCTTGTTCAAGCTTCAGTGACTCAACGTGAAGCGTACAAGATATGTGGCTGCGGGGGGTATCCTTTGTTGAGTTTACTGTATTATTTTATTCATGTTATAAAGCGCAAAATACATATAGTTTCTATGCGTAGTGTGACAATGTTGGCCTAATAAAAACCAGGATAGATTATTACCAATAAGATAAAATAAAGATTAAAACATGGAACATTTACTATAACATAGTAGCAAGCGACAAGGGTAAACTTGGCACACAAAGATTTCCACTTGGATTCGTATGCACTGAACTTTTAACTTATTGGGGCATATTCAGCATTTGTAAGAGTTGTTTTTAGGTTTTTTGCGGATGATCCTATGTTCGTTACAAGAATCTCACGAAAGTGTCAATGGCCAGTTCAGTTCCCAGTGTGCACCTGAGGGTTGTCAAATGCTCGGTGCACACGTATTTGTTGGACGAATTTCTTTTCCCTTACCAATTTTCATTTGTAGATGATTTCTCAAGGGTCCTATGTGGCTGGGTAAACAGAGACTAACTCTCATGATGTGGGCTGAGAGAGTATGTAGTGGACTTGGTATGGTATTCAGCACTCTAAAAACACGTTTGCCTGTAAGGCAGCCAAAGTGTAGTTGTGAAGCTTATGGCGGAAGATGTTGTACTTGTAGCAGTTCTTTTAAGACAAAACGTGCGCATTGTTTCTGAGCATTTTGTATCGGTGATTTGGCGATCGGATTATGCCAAGTAGGGGGCATTGTGGTAGTCAAGATGGGATATGACCGTGTTGCATTTGATTGACTTTGCACACGGCTTCCTGGTGAGATGGCGTTTTACGCTTGGAGTATCTACCTATGTTTAATCTTCCTTTACTACTGGGGCTGAATTGTGTTCCATTGATAAGTATGGCGTCCAGACGGCACCTAAGGTTTAACAGATGGATGGCTAAGAGTAACGATTCTATATGTTATTGCCCTCACAACTTCAGACGGGTATTATCGTGCAAACACGGAAACTGGTTTGGTGGGAATTGGCGAACTGGAACAACAACAAAATATTCTCAGTTTCTACCATCATTAAGTTTCAGTTTTTTTACAGTCTCCAGGATTACGGACAACTCGATAATGCACTCATTATCCAATAATGTTACACTTGAATGGAGGCGCATGATAAAGTGTTTCACACTCAACCGCTGTAGGTTGAGTGTCATCTTGCGAAACCTGTCGACTTATATTACAGTATGGTTTGATAACTCTCTTGAGTGAGAGGATACCCAGGAAAAGAAGGGGGCCGAGAACAGATCCTTTGGGGACACTCGGATTAGACAAGTTGGCAATCTGAGGACACACTGTTGTTTGCATCTTAAACCGCGTGATGCTTGTTGACTCAGGTAAGACTGTAACACAACGGTAATGCGTTGTTGTTATCATGTCAATCCAGCTCCAGCGTAGTCTCCCTGATCAGGTATGATACGTACGGTATCAAATCGCTGCAACTTAGTCAAGCGCTAGGAACGCAGGTGAAGCACAGCCATCGCTAGTAATCTAGTTACGGGTCTTCTATGTCACCCCATGATAGTTTTTATTTCCGCAGAGGATGGCTGATCTGGTCCGTTTGAATTGAACCAAGACTATGCCGGTGCTCTAAAATGGATATCATTAAGCTTATTGGTAAGGGTCAGTCTGTATAGGCCTGATTGCAGTCTCTATGAGACCTTCTGGTGGAATGCTATTAAAGCTGTCTGATGCACAGCTAGTGCTGGAGATACGCGGTTCTCGATATGTCCCCATTTGCTGAGAAATGGGTTAACGTTTTTTACAGAATACGTTTTGACGCTCACCAAAACGCCTTGGTCTCGCCCAAAACAGCCAGAGTTTAGTGCTATACACCAATGAGACTATCAGCTATATGTATGTGTGTAAATAGTACTCACCGAGATGTTTACGTTAAGTGGAAAATTCGGTTTTGGCGACGATAATTTCGAATGACATGTTTCTGTTCTGTTTCATGAATGTAGAAAAGGATATAAGCATAAAAAACATCAAAGTTTTTAAACAGAACAATCATAAAGTTTTGCTTCACGTTTTTAGTATGCAACTTATGACATGTTAATAAGGTACATATATCCCAGCTGCCTGAATAGTTGAAATGGGTATTTATGAGATTCGAAATGCCACCTTTATAATTGTATTTATCTTGCTTTTCACATTGGTTGTCATTCTCTGACCTGATTATTAAGTTTAAAATTGACAGTATCCGGCCATTAGGTTTATGGCCATCATATGCAATCAATTATATGATATGGAAATGACTATATAGCATTAAGCGGTTAATGTTTGCTTCCATATACTGTCCCGATAAAAGGTTAATGCGTTGTTCTCTTAAGATATCGCCAACGGTTACGTACCTAAAAAAACGCTGGCTTGTTCAAACGTCCGCAGAGTGCAAACATGGAATCATTCTTAAAATGTTTCTCATAACAATAGTACTTTTAGAGGTTGTACCACGCCCCTTGGGTCTGCAATGAAAATTCCCCTAACAAGTGAAGGGAAATTGGATGGGGACTAAACGTTCAGTTTCTGAGCTTTTCCATGGGAATAATAAAAGTTTTCATTAAACATTAGTAATGCATCCTTCCCTCTCCTCATTTTTTCTGCAGGAATTAACCAGATTGTACCATGGCACAATGTATCTATAAACAAGACTCCGATGGAATCCAGAAGGATCGGACTCATATAAAGGTGAATCTTTATTAAGATAAACATTACCAGAACTTGGGAAAAACGCAAACAGTACTCGTGTAGGTCGTGATTCACTAATACAAAACCATGTACATTTTTTTTTTCGCGCGAGTTCCAGGAAGCAGATGAAAAGAGAGTTCCCAAACGGATAACCATGGAATAATTTAAAGTGTATGATTAATTGAAGTAATACTATTGGGTTGTCTGCTATGCAAACTCATTACTTCAATGCAACACTTTTTCTACATGAACCTGTATGACTAGACGTGCGCCAATTTGGTCGTCTGGTTATGGCCTTCACATGCGAACATTCATAAGGCATTGATTTATTCCACAACGTGACTGAGCAAGATACTTTACTAAGAAGCGACCAATCTCAACCTAGCATGGTTCTCATGCAATGCCTTTCTCTGACTTACTTATCTACTCTTGGTTTGGTATTTTTACTTGACTTCATTGTGAAACGGATTAACGGACCACATAAACTAAGGCTTAGACTCATGCAACTGGACCTTGTGTGCTGCTTTTGTCATAGCTCGGTGTAGTGTGCAACAATTCCTATTACGATTAGTAGCATTATTGCACATTCACTCGCTGCTAGTATTAGTTAATGGTGTTTAAGTCGATCTACTTAATTTCGATACGCAAGGCTTGTTCTGTGTATGATCATTTGTTGTAATCAAGGCAGGCAAGAGAACCTACACTGCACTAGACAGGTGTTTGTATACATGGGGTTTTTAACCAGTCCACTGTTTTTTTAAGGCCGAAGCAATTCGTACAAATTCTAATGGTCGGTAATTTCAAATTCCTAAACAATTGTAGTTATACCGAAAGGTATGGTACATCATTGAGGCCAATCATGCTGCTCTGATGTAGTTTCATAGCCTATTGTTAAAGCCGTTTTTCCACTATTTCGATTTGACTACGGATTGTTCCGGTAACCCTGATCAGAACTAATGGGCTCACAGCGGGTTGGTCGACGCCGGTCCAACAGGTGTGAGCTAATCCTCCCAGGCAACCTTGATCCCACCCTCTGGTAGTCAGTGAGGTCGTGTAATTGTCCCACTCTTGTTTTGTAGTATTTATTTGGACCTTGCCGGAGAAGTTGAATCACTGTTATCGTTATCTTTTCATGTTGACACTCAATGATAGGTCATATTGGTAAACTAAATTGTTATAACGACCATAGAATTTACGATATGCTGCCTTTAAACGTGACTGTTGAAACCCCTGTAACAACAACCTGTCTGTTAGTATCTTGCCTCGATTCACAAAATGATCATACACAGAACAAGCTCTTGCGTATCGAATAAGTTGAGAGACTTAAACACCATATGCAGGCGATGATGGAATAATGCTACATAGATATGGAAAGTTGACAATGGAAAAGCTGAAATCGTCCAGTTGAGTTGAGTAGTTAGTTTGCCGTTAATGTCAATGTTCAATAAAATATCCAAGTATGAAGCAGACATGGAAGACTCTGTGGTGTCCTTTATTTCTAGTTCGTTGGGATAATCAATTATGAATGTGCATGTGAAGCCATAATAGTCGACAAATGGCGCTTAGTAGGATTCAATCAGAAAAAGTGTGCTGAATTTGTTTGCTCAGACAACCTATATAAAATTATAATACAAAATACATACCACTTTTTCATCTTTCCTGGAACTGAAATAGAAAAAATGACATGGTTGTATTAGTGAATACGACTACAGGTACTGTTGCTTTTTCCCAAGTTATGGTAATGTTATTTAATAGATTCACCTTTTAAATGAGTCCGATCCCCTGGATTCATCGGAGTCTGTTATAATACATTGTGCCATGGACATGGTTAATCTGCAGAAAATGAAAAATGCATTTACATAATGTTATGAAACTTTTATTATTCCCGAGCCAGAAACACGTTTGTCCCCCCTCCCTTCCCGGGGGAATTTTGCAGACCAACTGTGCCTTAAAGTACATTGTATTAGAAACATTTTAAGCCATGTTTGCACTCTGGCCGTTGAAGCGTTTTTGGCGTAACGGGGATTTAAAAAACGTTACCATGGCAACATTCGCTATCATACCTTCAAATATTTATGATGCCAAATCTTGGTTCAATTTAAACTTAGAAACATCAGAGTGATACCAAATGAAAGCATATGAATTGTGCTTTCATTTAATACCATTATATGTAAAGTAGCTTATTTGCATATCATGAATATTAATGATTTTCGTAAAATTTGATGTTTTTATTGCTATATTTTTACATTATGAACAGAACAGAAACATGGTTCATCCCGGGGATTTTTGCAAACCAATTTTCCCTTAACGTACATTGTATTACCAACATTTTAAGCCATGTTTGCACTCTGGCT
>CAJDSM010091337.1:78-11417 GCA_903981925.1 Ostrea lurida
CATAATCGCTCATGGGACAATAAATCTTCCAACCTGCAAATAAAAAGGGGAAAAGTAACCTTAAAATTGTGTAAATCAGGTTTTCAGACAAAACCCAAAGTTAAACAAAACCTTTTATTTTATGGCAATTAAACTACTCATTACATTATTTCTGTTAATAGCTCAACAGCAGAGTGCTTATAAAATTACATAAATTTTTTGGATAATAAGATAAAGATATTCAATTTCCAGACTACCATTTTTAACTGCCACTCCTCTAATGGAAAGTTCGGGTTAATATTGTTGTTACTCCATGTTCCGTTCCGTCTTGTCTGTCACACTTTTCTTCCGAAAACTCCTCCTCCATTTTAACAAAGTTAGCCCTAATAATCTTTTGGAGAATCGGTTGGTGGTGTCCATGCTAGATGTGCAGTAAGGTTTTGGGAATTTTGTATTTTGTCCAGGGGGGTTCAAATGGGGGTCGGAAAAATGACGTTTTTTATTGCTAAACCCGCCGTCTTCCCTTTACTCCTCCTTAATGTTATTCAGAACCTAATCATCTTTTAGAGAGGTAAAGTATTATGAAAATTTTAGTAAAACATCAACGTTCAAGGAGGTTAAGAAACAAGCATGCATCAAAACATCTGGATTCTTATGGAGTTACAGGAGTAATGTAATGTACTGTCAAAGGTAGAGAGTCATAGGTCTCTTCTCAATCAAAAGTTGCAACATTTTTTGAAAGAAGTACGGTTAGGGCTTCAAGCTAAGGTCACAGAGTCAAAAGTCATGATTATTTGGAAAGGTCTTATTACAGTAATCATGGTAAGTAATTATTCATGCATGTAGAATAATGAATGTCCCTAACTTTTCTCTTTTAAAATGATGAATTTAAAAAATTAAATTTTTTTGCAAGTAGATCAAAATATCTAGGACAATGTAAAAAAAAAATCATGCATAAACTCACAGGTTAAACACTAATACATAAGTTTAATAATGATGCCTTCTCTTCTCATTTCAATAGATATGACCTGTGATGGCACCAAGGGTGTGGAGGATTTATTGAGACAGATGGACAGTCTGAAATTTACAAATGTACATATGCTATGTGAATTGGGTAATAATTGGCCCGAGTGGATTCTAGAGAAGTTAAAACCATAGGTAATCAGAGATTACAGAGCTTCACCTCAACGAAGTGTCCTTTAAGTAAGGCAAGTCACACAACTAACCAACAAAAATTGTACTTCCAAAAAGAAAAGTATTTAAGCAATTTTGATTTGATACTGGTTGAAGTGAGACTCCTACATAAGAAAATTTAACTAGACAAGTTCTTCCTTCGTGAAAAATGTAATAAAGAACCCAGATCTAAGCAAAATTTGAGAGTTTTAGTCTCTGATGCAACATTTGTGCAATTTTTGCGTTATACAATGTTATATTAAGCCCTTAGAGTTTTGTAAGAGACCTGCAAACCCCATGACATTTACCTGTCATGGGTCTATTATCTGTAAAAATGTATGTCGAATCCAGCAGCCGAAGCAAGTCCATTAGTGCATCCTAGATGTATCGTCCATGCAAGTTTGCTCAGTTATAGGGCTCATATTAATTGGAAATAAAAATATGCCATCAAAAACTAATATTTCAATCATCCACAAAAGTATGGTTCAGATTCAGCAGTCCGAAGCAAGCTGGTATTTATTGCGATGCCTCATTGTATCATCCATGCAAGTTGCGTCATTTAAAGAACTCATAGTAAATGAAATGAATTATGCACCAAAAACCTAAGCCTATTCCACTCAACCAGAAAAGTTAGGTCAGATTCAGCATCTGAAGCCAAGCTGTAGTAATGCGATCCTCATCATGTATTATCCATGCGAGAGGTTGCGCATCACATAGGACTATATAGGTTACTTGGAAATAAAACCTGCCACCCAAACTTTTACCATGTTTCCCCAACCGGAAAATATGCTAGGTCAGATTCAGCAAAAAGCATGCCCGAGTAGTACGCATTCCTGTAGATGTACATCATGCAAGTTTCAGTTTGATCAACATAAGGCTTATAGTTACTCGGAAAGGAGACCTACACCAAAAAACTGCACCTAAAAACTTTGACCTGTTCAAACTCGAAACGGAAAATGTAGGTTCAGAATTCAGCATCCGAAGCAAAGCCCAAGTAGTATGCATCCTTAGATGTATCATCCATGCAAAGTTTGGTCCAATATAAAGTTTATAGTTACTTGGGAAATGAAACCTTACACAAAACATGAACCGTACTCAAACCGGAAAATGTAAGGTCAGATTCGCAGCATCCGAAGCAATCCGGTAGTAGCTCCTTAGATGTATCATCCATGCAAGTTGGTCAACATAGGGCTGGTATAGTTACTTGGAAATGAAACTCTAGCATTCAAAAAATGCGACCAAAGAAATGTTAACCTACTCCAAAAAAACATTAACCTGGTCATTCCTTTGCTGAAATTGCAGCATCTGAAACTACTTGACTGGCAGACGAATGACAACACACTAGAACCATCTCTCCATGCATTCTAAGTCAATATTAGGGACACAGAATACATTAAAAGAAAAACTGCTCCAAAAACTTACCTTAACCTGGAAGCTGTGTGAACGCCGACACCGACGCGAGTATTACATAAGCTCCCAAACTCGGTTGAGGTGATAGCTAAAAATGTTTAAAAAGATTTCAGATGAACAGAGGACGACCAAAACATTATATATAAGGAAACATGGTCACAGACAATTTCATACTCAATTTGATGAAACATGTAAATTATTAGGAATTTTTTGACTTTTCCTGCTATACACGCCCCAATATGTAGGAGGTGTATTTATTAGGCAAAACACCTATTAGTGCGTATACTGTCTCATGACAAGCCATCTAGTTCCAATCTATATCTATCTGCATCAGTGGTTCTCCATGAGCTGTTTTACTGTGTTGCTCCCTCCGACACCAGTAAAATTTTCCTCCAGACACTATAAACGATTCAAATTTATGCATGCAACACAGTAAGAATTTTTGCCGACACAGTAAGATCTGTGATAATTCAGAAAATTTCTTAAGCATAAATCTCTCTAACTGTGGCTTAAATCAAACCAATATTATCCGTGTTGCAATTATAAATTGTTAAGAGCACTTAACACTAGGCTTCACTTTGCATGATCATTATCTCCTAGACCCACGCCGGACTTTTTTTTTTTTTACGCATGAACGGAACACAAGACAAAATTTGTTTTCACACTTCCATATAAGGGTAATTGGTATTGCATTTAAGTCCATATGTATTATTTTAAAAAAAATTAAAAATGTCTTTTCTATAGATCCCACGCTTCAGTAGAATAATCTTTAGCACTATACAGTCATTTAATTGATGCTAAATAAATTGCTTAAAATTATTGAACATGGTTAAAGGAACTCTTAAATATTTTAATGTCTGAAGTTTCTTTTTTATGTAATGCGATAACTCAATTCAAGAAAACTGATAAATCATCACAAGCAATTGTTAAGTAGTACAACTGTATCGGACAAAGAATTTCCGTCTGCTTTTTCTAGAACCCTGTTGTTTACTTTTATCACATGACATTGTAAACGATCATAGCATTGTGTTAAGCTGATATTACGCGATTATTTAAATTAATTTGAAACATGTATTATTTGAATTTTCGACACAAAGTGAATTCAGGTGCGAATTGATCGCAAAATTACCGCGAAATTTAGGTCTTTCCGTAATCTGCACACAAGTAACATTTCAAATGGATGGAGAACCCTTGCTGCATGACTAATGCTACTGGTAGATTTCCAAAAAAAAAAAAATCTTATAGCTGCCTCCTTATCCGCAAACCTTTTTCTTTGGGATACTTGTTTCATTAATTACTGTATTAATAAGTAATTAGCGAGAGCTCCCAATAAACGTATCAGTATGCATTAACATCAAACCATGAAACTTTAATCTATTTTGTTTGGGAAAAGTTGGACATTGCTGAGCCATCTTTGATACCAACACTGCAGCAATTTTTGACTTTTCTCATATGTACAATTTTGATTAATCTCTCTGGATCAACATTACGTCCAGTGTTTATACACTTCAAGTACAATGTACCATATTTGTACAGGCGAATAAATATTGTGAATTACGAGTGATGAATTTATCCATACTATTGCAAATAGTACAAAGAGCTACTACAAACTGCTGCCAATTTCATCATATTCACTTACCGCACAAAGCTTGTGATTTCCATCAATGTGCCACATGAGGCAAGTGGTGATGGTACTTGATATGACCTTCTGTTTAATGGATATCGGTGTCAACTTCGCAGATCTGTGAGCAGGATTTAGGCGATGCATTGATTCCCTTATTCTTTCTCTTGGAACTTCTGATTCGATCTGCTGCTAAGAAATCCCTGCAATTTTTGTATCCATAAAGGTTAAAGAACAGAAGATATTAATTTCCTATGATGCTTGATTGAATTCTTATTCAAATGCATCAAGAAGAAGAATATTAATCTGATAACTGATTTAGCCTGATCTGAAATGAAGAAACAACACAAGTCGCAGCGTATTTATTGATAAGTCAAATTCAAAATTCCAGACAAAATATAGCGTCATACATTACAATACATACGTGTTTATTTACAAGATTTGTCTTAAGGTAATGAAATGGAAATGATGTTCCTTTCATTTGTTTTCGTCCATACGATGATTACGTATCTAGGTTCATATCTCTACAATGGATATTTGGTTTTTTTTCCAAGAGAAAAGTTGTATCTCATTTTTCCCTTCTAAAAAGACAAAAAAAAAAATCCCATACTCTTAAAACGCTCAATTGACAAAATAAAGTTATTTGAATTTTGTTCATGCATTGATTGTCGGATTACACGGAGTCTACATTTTGTACTTGGCAAGTAAATAAGTACTTGTACTTCATTTTTTGCTAGTTTGAACTTAATTACCACTGTATACACACCTGCAAGGGTCTGTTTACATTTAATACTGGCTTCTACTAGGCCAATGTGGAAAATTGATTTGAATACCATTTTCGTGTAACTCACATGTAGAAATATACATGGAGAGAAATGTCGCTGTCTTAACGTACATCACAATGAGGCTGCAGCGACATTAGTTAAAAAGCACTGTTATAGTTGCAGTGAAATTTAATATATTTAGTATATTTTAGTCTTTTCAACATTTAAAATGTAAATAAACTCAACAAAAAAAAGAAACGCATATTGTTTTACTCGTCAAAGAATTTTTAAAATAATGTAAGCATGGAACAACTATATTTTACATCAATATGCTGGTACTGTACCTATTTTAAAGGAACAACATGGGTTTTAAATCGCTAGTGTATTTGAATTATCTCCCTTTGATTTAAAACCGGTTATATAAAAGTATCTGTTTTACATGATTTTCTCCTACATAAGAATACGTTCTCATTTTCCTGCTATTTTTGGATTTAGTAGAAACTATTATCATGCCTATTAAACCCCCATATTAAGACTTGGATTTCATTGTTTGATGTTGCATTGCTACGGCCAACAACAAATGAACACAAACAGGATAGCTAACGATTGATACTGAATCGGAGCTAACTGCAAACCAGGAATAGTTTGCAACTGCATTTTCGAACACATAATGATGCGGCTTTGCGCCGTGCTTCAATCTATTGTCGGTAAGACCAAGTAGAATGTGGCCATCCGAAGTTTAGCCACACCCAGGCAGGAACGTTAGACACCCCCCTTTTCAGCATACTCACCTGTTCAGAACTGCCTCGTAAAAAACTGCTGCTACAAATTGCTGGGATTAAAAAATCAACAGTTAAGTGCCATAAATGGTTTCGCAAGAGACAAGAGATAAAAAAGCTGGTATCGTGCACGGACATCTGTACATTGGAAAATCCACTGTGCGCTTAGAAGCGTCCACAAAGGACACTAATCTGACTGTTTTAGTACGATATGCACCGTAGAATTATTGGAGGCGTCGACAATGCTTGACATAAAAACTTTCACCGTTTCTACTTCGGCCAAACAGTAGGAGCATTTTGATTTTTATCAAATCCCTCTAAATCACTTGTTAACAAATATAAGGATTAAACTAGAAAACCTCAAGATTATCCATGTTTAAGCTAATGATGCGGTTTTCTTTGTTTGATTGAGCGTATGATAACGAATCGTTTTAAGTTCAAAAAGAAAGGTGGGAAAAGAATCATTGTATGTGAATAACAGTTATATGCACACCATGCATATTTTTCATGAAGCTATAGCGCCTGTTAGGAAATATGCCTCACGACGACAAGTCTGAGTGGATTCACACACCAATAACTTCTCACAAAACTTAAAATCATGTCCTTTAGAAAACAATTGAATTCTAGTGCACCTGACAAAGAAGTATTTCTAGAATACTTTTACAATGTATACCTTGCCCTTGGGAATAATGCGCGAAGTCTCTTGGGTGTATCCATGATATCCAAAACATCGTCATCAAATATTGCTGTATGTCATTCTCACACATTAAACCAAACTCTTCAGTCTGTTCTTTCACAAGTTTTTTTCCACTCACAGAAAGTAGGAGGCTATATCGCTAATTGTGAAATAGGCATTCGAAGAACAAAGCATTTAAGAAAATAAACTTAAAAAATTAGTAAAATATGGAAGCGGTGAGACTACATGGTTAATAGTGAAAGGGCGTTAAAAGTTTGTGATGTCAAATTTCCTATTTAAGTAGTGCAACCTCTGCCAAGATTAATGAACGAAAGTCGGAGAACTTGCCAAATAAGTGGAATTTCAGCGTCCAAGGGGCCATAACTCTGTTCTAAAAATGGTGTGCAATCTTACCCAAAAAACAAATTTTACCCTGATAAACCGGTATATTACCAAAATTTCAGTTCAGTATGGTGCAATGTTGTGAAGACAATTGCTATACGAGCAAAACTTAAAGGACCCATACAGTGACAGTCAGCAAGAGCAAGATGCATGCACCCTTCTTTCAAAGGGAGGGCATAGATATACCATGTATACATTAGTCATTGATTAACTATAGTTTACTCTTTACAGGTTATCCATAAACTATAATTTACAAACCGATGCATGCCTACTTTTTAGATGTGAAACTTAGATTTAAATAGCGTATGTTTTTGTGAATTTGGCGTGATGGCCAAAATTAGTAGAAATATTTTTTCATCAGTCAAATTCATGATAACAGTCTTAGGTTATCAGTCTTTTCTTATGTTCAAGATATTGTAGCATGCAGTTCTTACTCTGTATTTACAGTTTTAATATGTGTCTGATCTAGCCCAATAAACTGTTGCGGTTGCGGTTCTGTGATGAATTATTTTTGGGCGGTCCATTGCCAACCATTGTGAAGGCTAATATGGGATGTCTTCGTAATGGCTTTCCCTAGCTTTGTTTGGAACTTATACTTTAAACAATGCTGAGTAGGGCTTCCGAAACAAGAGATACCAAAGTCCATCCGATTTCACTGTAGCATCCATGCAACTGTGCTGTATATCACGACATTAGAACTGTGCATTGATACATAA
Source organism: Ostrea lurida (assembly GCA_903981925.1). Classification (NCBI taxonomy): domain Eukaryota; kingdom Metazoa; phylum Mollusca; class Bivalvia; order Ostreida; family Ostreidae; genus Ostrea; species Ostrea lurida. The sequence goes on from CAJDSM010091337.1 coordinate 7,599, forward strand.
CATATTCTAAATGACCACTAGGTCACTGGAGTTATAAGTGGCTCTTTAAATCTGGGTAAGATATGGGGTGCAAGCGAGCGATAAAATATTTTTCACAGCATCAACCTTCCACGTTCTTCTCTGTTGTGCGCCAATTATGAAAAAGTAACCCACACAATCGTGACGTTATACAATTTACATCTCGCGCGCCTCGTAGCACGCCAACCTAAGTGTAATTCAGTGAATGCTGTTGTTTATGCAGTCGGGGTATCATGTGAGGTAAAAAAAATGGCAAAGGAGTCATCGTTAATTTTGCAAACGAGTCATTGATTTGGCAAACGAGTCTGTTGATTTCGCAAGACGAGTCTGTTTATTTTGTTTTAAATTGGTCTGTATTGTTTATTCAGTATGTTTTTTTTTAAAATAGTTTATAGTTTTGCATTAAACGTCTTGTCTACCCTTTCCGCCGACCCCATAGTATTCTACAGACTCGAGTTGAGATGCTATAGAAATATTTATTTTGAGAAACTTGAAATGCTCTTACCGTGACGTGATGTTACAGCGTTATCGCTTTGCCTCGGGTGTGAACAAACAATGCTTGGATCTTTTGAAATTTATAGATAACACAGTTTCATCTAATAAAGTACACGAAAATTTATACATTCATAGAATATATGTTTTTAACAAAAGATAAAGTGTTGACTTTGATCTTCTTACAAATAATTTGAGAAAAGTAGAGCAATTTTCTAGGTATTCGTTATGAATGGCCCTGCGTAGATTGTTTATGAAGATGAAAAAAACCATTTTGTATTATATTGCTCTCAAAGTGATAAAACAAGCAGATGGCAGTTATAATGATTTACTTAATGTTAACCACATATACTTGTGATGACCCAGTTAGGAAAATGTTAATCCTACAAATGATTACAATTAAATGCAAGAAGAAACATGTTGTTACTTGGAAAAACGGTGCTTTTCAATATAAGAAAAGAAAACAAAGATAAAATGTTAAAAATATATTTTGACATCTTCAGTTGTAGTATATTGATCTGTTTAATTCTGTTATTCCACTATTATGACTGTATGCCAACATGGTAATTCAACTTAAATTTATCTTATCTTATACAATTTTTGTGTTGATTTTTTCCAGAATTGATGAAAAAATGTGTTTTGGTATACAAATTATACAGAGATTCTTAGTAATCCAAACCTGTTGCTGTTGATTTGGTGCATTGGTCGATGAAAAATCTAATAAAGCGATGCTAAAAAGACCCATGATTAGAAGTTGGTATATGATTATTACCAGGAAAAAAATATTTACAAATATTTTCATTTTTAAAAAAACCGTGATGCTATATCTGAGTCTTGTTAGACCGATGTTTTATAAGACATTCATATATTACACATAATCACAGCAAAATATGGTACTCCTAGAATCTCCATTTTTGCAAAGAAAACAACTTTTTCATATTCCGGGGAAAAAATCCAGCGAAGCAAAAAATTCATATAAAATAATTGAGAGTTTTCGATGGCGAAACTGTCAGTGTGCTTTTTGAAAGGGGCTTAAACGAATCATTAATTAAAATTTTGGTGTAGTGGGCTACCTTGATCAATGGCTAGCGTTTTCACTATACTTTGATGCCCGCTACACGTTACAGTATCAGTAGTGCTAATGAGGATTATTAAATTTGAGTTCCATTTCGAATAATCCAGCTTAATTGACGGAAGATTCTGTGTATATTACTTTTGTTATAGCCCCGTCGGCTTTACTAATGTTAGAACATTCGTGGTACAACTTGTGCATATGATAGGCAGATACCCAACCAAGTACGACTTAATCAAAAACTCGATTTCTGCCCTTTTCGTTCCCGCCAACGAGCAAAACAGACAAAATTTAATCTTACCACTTGGAAGATCTAGGTTGTCACCATCATGCTACCAGTCCGCACTAAAATGACAAGACGATCGGCGGCAGGAAGGGCAAGACAATGTGTGTCCCCATTCCGAGGACGCGGGAGAAGTAGCAGGACGAATGGCGTGGCCACGGCCACATCGTCCTAGACGACAACTGCCATCCGCTGTTTGGGTAAGGCAGCGGTGGGGGGGGGGGGGGGGGGGGCTTACCAACCAGAGAGGGAGCGAAAATTCACCCATCCTTAGGCCTGAGAGCTTTGCTAGTGTTCGCTGATCAGGTCTCCAACATCTGTTCGGATAATCCATGGGCACGTAATTGTGCTCCTTTTGTTGGCTGACCTGTTTTTATATTCTTATGAGACAGAATTCATCCAAAAGATTCTACAAGTAATGTATAAATCTCTAGCCGTGGCATTTGATTCGACATTTCGGTATATTGACGACGTTTTATGTAAAGGCGAAGATAACGAACAGTGATCAATCTCGTGAGTCCCAAATAGAATACAAAAACAAGAGTTGGACAAACACAGACCCCTGGACACACCTGAGGTGGGATCAGGTGCCTAGGAGGAGTAAGCATCCCTTGTTGACTGGTCACACACGCCGTAAACCCACATTCTCTTATTGTCAACAAATCTTAAAGGCCCAATTCAATGGTTCTTATGTATCATATTATCCTAGAATGCCTATTGGTAGTTTCTGACCAGGGTCATGCATTTCATCACAATTTCATATTTATCTCCCCTACCCCCAAACTTTGAGATTTCGCCAAAGACACCAAACTACCATTTTGACAGCCTCAAAAATCACCAAATTGAGAGAGTTCACTTTCAAGCTTCATCGGAATCTTCAGAACTGGAGTTCAGTGAATTGTCCAGGCAATTTTGTTGGAAGCACTTTCCATCTTTTTTCTCCTCATCTGCATTTAGTATACTATTCGGGTAATCAATGGCAGTCTAGGGTAAAAGCAGATCTTCCTCCTCTGCCCAAAGATGCTCCAGGATACCATCATTCATCTTACATCCATGGCATTCTTTGGTACAGGGAATGTCTAGCACAGTATGGTCTCCATGTTTCAAGATGGCAACCTGCAAAATGCAGCGGTGAACTTGCTGTTTTAAGTCTACGTGATGATTTCCTTGCCATACTTCTCTTTGAGCTTGTGGTATTTCAAGTTATCAAATTTGCTGATACATGCTCTTCCATAGATGCAGCAAGTGAAGGACTCTAGCTTGTCAATAATTTCCTCTTTCACTTCCCAGGTGCATTCAACCTGTGCTAGATATAAATAGGCGAAGTTAACATGTGTATAAACTAAACCATAATCAAACAACATATACAAAATCGAATTGTTTGGCAACAAGGACTCCGACACGCGCAGGGGTTCAGGTACCATGGAGGAATGCACCTCTGCTGACAGTCACACCGCCGTGAGCCCTAGTCCCAATAAAGTAAACGGGATACCGTCGTCATCTAGTGGAAAATTTGAACAGGTCTACAAAGAGTATGAAACAAATCAGTAACATATGACTGACCTGATAATTTTTAAATCACAAACAAAAGATCATTATAATGACCAGTAAAATTTTGCGAAATGATGACTTTAAACGAGATTCGTTATAAATGCACGGACAATGGCTTCTGCTGAAGAATGTTCACTGCCTTCACCCTTGCCTTTGCCAGTTGAGTCACAACCAGTGAAAGCATGCAGCGACAGGAGAGCAAACAGAATGGCTGTTTAAGTCCTCTGGCAAGGTCATTTATGTCTATTGGTCGCTTCTTGTTGCATTTGCCTGCGTCAAAGAGAATTGTCATACGATCCATCTGAGAGGCAAAGTTCATCAGGATGAAGAACGCATTTGTGTCAGAACCTTTTACACGGAAGTACTTGTATATCATCTTCGCTAGCCAAGGTTTACGATCCGC
>CAJDSM010091356.1:247-14652 GCA_903981925.1 Ostrea lurida
ACTTAATGACCATTAATTATTACTACATATTTTCAGAAAATGCCGCACTTCATACCAAAGATTTCAATCCTCGCTAAATTTGACTACATACATTTCGTTTATCGACAGTTTGCTGTTAAAACTTTACATCCTCTTCTCATCAACAAATAGTATAATTGTAAATAACCCGAAACTAAAACGTTGAACTCTAACTTGCCACAGGAATCTGTGAGCCTTTGGTATCGCATGCTTTGTCGCGCGACAGAATTTACTGCGGAGGCCACCGTCCTTCAATCTAAAGACGTTGAATTTATAATTTAGGTAATTATATAGCTTATCAATTTTTATGTAGATGTTGCAGGCAATGGTCTGTTATTTTTTTTAACGTATGTTTTATCGATTCCGAAGTTTTAGATCGATAAATTTCAGAAACGTGTCTGAGTTTTAATCTCTTTGACAAAACGAATGGCATTATCTACGATAATTCATTTACATAAAACATATGGAGGTGAGATTATAAATATTAATCTTTAAATAGTAAGATTTAAGAATAAAACCAACAGATAACCAGTTTATGGTACATCTCTCTTCAATTCATATGAATCATTGCGTGACCTTGGCCTTTCACTATGCGGCACACATCAGTTTTATATAAACTGTTCCCAATCGGCACATGGCAATGATCATGTAAATTCTAACTCGACCACATATCATGCTTCATATCAAAGTACACAATTAGAACAGTTTTCTATTTCGTGGGATAACCTCCCACCCCGCTAAAACACTGTTACACAGACTGTCCCCCATCTCTCGTTCTTTGTGGTACAGACTACAGTTGGGTCTCCGCCTCTTTCAACGTTTTCTGATCCTTCTCCCAGCTTCCTACGTATAAACGAAACGCTTATGAATATGAGAGGTAATGTCATTGGATAATCCGAAAAATCCCGAAACATTCATCTGATTTTCCGAAGACGTCCGAGATGCTAAGTGGCAAGTCGACAAACTTTGAAGTTCTTCAAGTCCATAGTCCTCGACGAAAGGTTGAGAATTTCCAATTATTTGAATCACTTGAACATTGTTTTTTAAGCTGTAAGAGTAGGAAGGCCACGCACCTGTACGAAGCGATTTCACTTCGAACTCCCGCCAGGTGGAGCATTAATTCACGTTGTCATCTGTAAATAAATTACAAAACTTCAAATCAAAGGTAGTTGTGAAACATGGTGCTGTCCGTATGGCCAAAGTCCAAGATCAAATGATGTATCAACAATCTGGTACAAAAAAAAGATTGTCACAAAAAATATGGAAGCCCTAAGTACATTATATATATGGTAACCGTCAAAGTTATGGACCAAGTGCAAACTTTTGCGGAGACAGACAGACCGAGAGCAACCTAGGCCTCCGCAAGGATATAAATAAAAAAACCCTCTTATCCAATTTTTATGCTCCGGATTTAAAGATTTCGTAGGCATTTTTTGTTGAAATACGCTATATCGTAGGTCTAGTCTGACTGGGTTGACCTAAAAAAAACATTGGTTCTTGAGGGTCAGTTGACAACATGGAATATATACCCTTTATTTCAACAAAAAAAACTAAAATCAAAAAAAATAGAAAATTGTATCTGAATAAACCTAAAATCAATGGTTCGTTCTCATTCAATGCACCAATCAAGAAAAAACAGCTGACCATTTAAATACAGGAGCGTGTACATAATCTGAAGAAAAAACATATCTCTTTATATTTAAATGTTCTTGTTTAAATTAACTAATATAAAATACAAATGTTTTTACGTTTTTCAAAACTCGACAATTAGAGCCAGGGTCTTTATCACAGTTTACATAAATACCATTAAAGGATTAAATGCGACCAAAAATAAACATACAGGTATTTACTGCTAATATATGCCTGTCGAAATGTTCACATGGTCGATCGATCATTTATTTTGACTTCCGCCAATGTTCACACGAATTTACAAGTCTCTCTGCGCCAGGATAGCACCTTGTCATTAAAAGACAACAACGTTCACAAAAATAATAACGCAGAATAAAAGCACCCTTTTTTTGATATTATCCAAGTTTTGTCCAAAATTCATACTGTCAAACCTTTTTTCTACAAACTATACAAACCGCAACCATAGGAAACTGCTATACAGGCCTTGATTTTAACTTGTCTGGAGTTTTCTTCTTCTAAGTTTAAAACAGCATAATATTGAATAAAATTCATATACAAACCTGATATTGGCTTTAAATGTCTGGATAAATGCATTCTAGGAAGACTCCTAGAATATCGGGGTATTTCTTGCGGGAAGTGGTACTATGATGCCTGTTCTTTGCGCGTTTGTCGAACACCTCCTTAAGGACGGGGGATACTATGGAGACGCAGGATTGCGGAAACAACAGGGGTTCCCTTCCACGCAGTCGCAGATCGGAAGTGTCATGTCGCCTTCAAAGAAATGTCCGAGGGGAACGTTTCGCCTTTCCCCTCTTAAAAAAAATTCCCCGGCTTTTTTTTTCCTGAACAAAAAACTTTGGACGTCCTTTTTTCACGTGGACTTTCTCCAAAATTCGCTCCTCTGCCAGCCTCGTTGTGAAGTCCTCCCACCCATGTCCCTGTAAACACGTGTCTGCAATCTAAACTTAGTATCTTTTTCCACAAGTTCTCGGTTTTTGGTCCAAGTATAGTCTTCCCTCTTTGAATATTTCCTCCGTAGAGTCCCTGTGATTCTCCATTCTGACGCGTAGTCCTGTATGCTACAGTTAAATTACCGTTGAGGGGAGAGCGGAGCCGTGTAAATGGTTGTCATATATAAACGATCTTGGTAAAAATAGACAGCAGCTTCTATTCAATCTATGATGGGTATATTGAATGGTATGCTTGTAAAGGCAATGAATATGGGACACACGATCAATTAATTCGATCAGCTGTTATCGTGATATCCAAAAGAGATCGACACGCGATCCACATTCTACGTTTCTACGACCTTGTTACCTATCAACAAGAATCTTTGCTACTTTGATTTACTGTACCTTGTTTTTTGTACCTCTTTAAAATGTTTGTCAGTTGACATATCTATGAATGATTCCTTTTACAAAATTTTTTGGGTGACTTCAAACTCTATACAACAGTCCAGTGGAATCGAAGTCCAAGATTTCAGAGCACTTTATCAACTCTTCATTACACACAACAGAAAACAGCGTTGCATGTGACTGTCTATCGTGTAGGGCAAGAAGCTGGCAGAATCCTATTCGCGAATCTAGACTTATTCTCCAACATTTGACGCACCCTCCCGTCTGTCAACATAATGGTTTTGGAGAGCTACAGTTCTTCATCTATGTAGTAAACTGCGTGTCTGTCAATGTACATATTTATACACTATAGAATATGTGTTTTGTCGCTAAGATTATAGGCTTAGTAATTATGATTAGAGGATTTGAGATTCTGCCGAAAAGGCAGAAGTCAAGCGACGCCAAAATTATCATGTACCATTCAACTTCTAAATCTTTATAAAGATACATTACATATCTCCAAATAATTTGGAAATATAGCGACATTGTATTTAGTCTAATTACATTGCTGAATTGATCTCTATCTAAAACGATAAAACAGAATATTAAACTGGAGAACGAAGTAGAAGGCAATGTCAAATGAATTTAAGATGTCTCATATCACCAACTCTTTGTTGCTGAAAAGAATAGTTTTTACGTGTAATGATTTCAGTGAAACTATGAATTCTCTCACTGATTAATGTAGAGAAAGTACAATTTAAATTTTAACTATGGTATTCGAGATTTTTTGCAAATAAATTAATATGCAGTACTTTTTCGCGCAATGCATTCAGGATCGGACAGGTCCACTAAAAGCAGAGCCCAAACGTTAACTCCAGGTTAACGCACGTAAAAGACTTGATTGGTGTTTGTGTATAAATCATGCGCTATTTTAAAACTGCAAGAATTCGTGAAATTTGAAATCTCGTCGAGTTCTATCTGTCAATTTCAAATCCGTTGAAATGGAATCCAGTGCTTTTCACACAGTTGTCCATCAATCATTTTACTGTACCTAGCATACTCCTCAATAGGGACACCCATCAATAACTGAATAAATCGCACACCCAAGGGATTTCTGATTGTATCTTTTCCCAATAAGTGGAATTTAAGTTGGGGAAAAGAAGAAATCGCACGAAGCTATGATTCTGAGGAACGGGGGGGGGGTTATTATATTGCTGTAAACAGTAACCTTTTCCGCCTCCAAATAATCGTCACAATGCGTGCTTGAGTGCAGGTGCATTGTCGTTCAAAGTGAGATACTTTCAAATCCGTTGGGTCGACGACTTTCGTAATATTTCTCCAGGTTTTTTTTTAAAACAACATTTATAGAAGTTGCCTTTGCACAGGAATTTGCATTCAGGCCTTTATTAAAAATAAATCAACCAACACATTCATCAAGAATGCCTGTGAATTTATTTTGGTTGACCGCTTCGACCTTGGCGGTCGTCATCGAACAAATTATAATGATGAATTTCACTACTGAAGTAAGTTTATGTCAAAGAAAATAAACAAATAAAAACCTTCTTTTCGGTTCGTAATATTTTGTAATACTACGACGTTTTGCATTCTGATGCCCAGATTCTGTTAAAACTCTTATACGTTTGACCAAAATAGTATTACCCTGGTCTCATCACCAGTAACTAAATTATCAAAAGCCTTTTTTGCATAATTTTTTAAAAACATTTAATAATTTCTTTGCATTTTCAAATGGACTCGGGCTCTTTGTTCATGCTAAGCAATGAGGTATCCACCTAGTGTTTATCTTTCTAAGCTTTAGATTTGATTTTCAGATACCACGAAACAAACGTTTGTCATATAAATTGGCCGAAATTAACAATGATGTGTTAATATCGTTAATCATAATATCCGTAAAAACATATATACAAATCGAATTGTAGGAACTGAACGCTCCGACAAAAGGAAAGGCAGGATCAGGTGCCAAGGAAAGGATAAAGCATTCCTCTGCTGACCGGTCACACCCGCCGTGAGCCCTTTAGTCGAAAACAAACTAAACGGTTACCACGTCTCAAATCTAGCACGAAAAATGACATGTCTAACAAAGAGGTATGAAACAAATCAGTCAACAGATATAATATAATTTGTAATCGCAAAACAAGCCATATTATAGCGACCGTTAGAATTTGCGACAATGATTACTTTTAAACGAGATTTCGTACAATTAGTGCCCATAGCAATACCAAAAACAAATTGTTGGAGACATGGTAGCCAAAGACACATATAATAATTATCTTAAGAAGCTCAAGCATGCTCTAAATATCTATTTCAGGAGTACGTTGTGTGGGGCCAATCAGAGTGTTTCTAACAAAATATGTATTTGTTTCCCACCGACCAGAAACTTGTATTTTCGGTGCCGTTTTTTTGTCCAAAAAGCAATTATCTGTTATCTGAAAAAGCCTAGCTATAGTCGGGGGGAATTGTTGTATAAAATGGGAGAAATCATACGTCGTTTTGATGCCATCAATTTTAGAAAAATAGTGTAACTTGAAGTTTTCTAAAATTCTTAATAGGTGTTTTGAAATCCCACATTTGTTACACCACTTCTGAATATGTAGTGAACAGTATCTCTACGTGACTCTTTAACAACTGTTAGTAGTTAAGTTAGTAAAAGGAAATAGAGGCTTGAAAGAGCATTTACTGAATAGCGATGTATTTATGCAATTTTGGATTCCAGTAAAGGTATGTAATTTAAATGACTGATTCTTCGGAATATGAAAGTAGTTTAAACAGAAAGGTGATTTTGAAGCAATTTCATCTTTATAGTAAGATTGCTTGGCATCCCGAAAGATTGTTGTCAAGTAAATCCTAGTTATTTAAAAGACAAGTAGGATTCCCAAGATGTTAAGTAAATTCCTATCCATTAAAGACAAAGTATAATTAGTAAATTTTACAAAGACAATGTGTTACTTGCTTTATAGCTGGAACTAGTACAAAGTTTTCATATAGTCTATGTAACTAATTTACCCTTCTGGGCTACTTAAAAACAGACGGATAAACAGTACACATTTCCCCCACCGTATAAATGTTTATACGGGATTTTAATTTTTTCAACAGTTTTGATCCATATCAGACAGTGTCAAGCTCCTCTCCTCAGATTTTGTCCAAACGTCTGCGTTATTCTTCCACAGAATTCATGATAGTCATGGAAATTATGTCGCCAGTTTAAATAGGCGCAATTCTCGGAATTTAGGACCTTTTAAAATAAGGACTTACGTCCTCCACGTTGAACTATTTATATCCCCAGGAAAAACATGACCAGCGGCGACTAGAATAAAGGAGGAACAGGAAATGTACACTTTGGAGATTTCGTTGTAATTAATCCAATATCTAGGCACTGCAACGTCTGTTTGTAATGAAATAACTTGGCATGCAATTGAAGCCAATGCCTCACAGTATATCTTGCGTTTTCTGTAAGAATTTGTAATTTTTACAGTTATTATTGGTTGTAGCTCCTGTGAAACATTTGATATCCACAACCTTACGATGAATATCTACAGGTTTTAATGCCAAGAAAGACCTACCTTTTATACAGCGCCTAATTTCAAATGCATTGGTTGCTTTTTCGCGGTAATTTTAGTATTGTCTCATGAATTACACTAAAAACAAGTTACGCTGTACTAGCTCTAAGTCAGTGAAATTGTCTTCCGCTACGGATGAACAGTTGATGATCCAATGTGTCAATGTGTTCTGCAAAGATCACGCAAAGAGGTAGAAATGACATATTTATACTTGGGACACGTTCCCCATATGAATGATAATGTCTAATCGTATATGTAAAATGAACCATTTCATAATTATATTAGCACAATATTCTTCTTTTAGAGAGAGCAACTGAATCCTTAGAGAAACATATCCACACTGAATTACTGACTCCTTTCATTTGCGGCACAAATCCCTTATACAAAATCAATCTAAATCATCTTCAACTGTATAAAAAAAAATAATCAATCATTATACAGAAGGTAAATTTACATGACTTATCAAAACATATTCCCACCCACATTGATGCGCACATCAACTTAGATTGATATGGGTTGATTTTACGCGACCCATACATCAATCTTTTAAATATTTGATGCACGCATCATTTATTATTTTCGTCAAATGCATTGAAGAGCACCATTAATTCAATTTATATTAATGAGCACAGTCAATCTTATTGTATACTGCGCAATGATTGAAATGATTTGATATCTTCAAAATACATAATTTAAGATAATTCAGTGATTTGAGTTTATGAAATAATAGAATGCAAAATATACTTAAAATAATTATTTGTTTTATCAAGTTAGTATTTTAAAAGTTTGTTGATTTTGAAATTTATACTAATGTTCTCAGTTAGGTCTTGAGGCCAGACAGGTGGAAAGGGTATATGTGTATGCAATTTGTTGTATGCCTATCTTGTTAAACACCAAACAGGTGTAAATAAATTTGCATATTTCGACTATAGTTTACATCTTGCAATTAGGAATATATTCAGATAGAACGCCGCAATAGGCGAAATTAGTACGATATCATGTTCATTAAAAACTTCGGGTGTAAACCGGGCACGACCTAGACGCTCTACAACGCCGCACTTTACACTTCTAAAACTATATATGTATATGTATGTCCGACTGTATACGTAAAGAATGCTTACAGATGAAGGTTAACATGGCAATTCACATTGCCCCCCCCCCCATCTCTTTTGAAAGTTCCTTCATTTCCCCTGTAAATATGTCTCTTCATTATTTAAGCCCTGAACACTAATCCAGTAGCGGTGAATACCGTCTGTTGAAAGGTTAAAACGCATTTGTCGAATTTTATGTACAAAATTTCAAGTGCTTTCAAGAATGTTTATGCTACTTCACACCCCCCAAACCCCTCAAGCTAAAAACAAAGCATACTTAAAATAAGATGACATGGGCGTAGGACCGGGGGCAGGAGGGGGGGGGGGACATCACCATTTTAAAAAGGGGAGGGACAACCAAAACAATGTTTTGGGTTTTTGCTTCCCCCCCCCTCTTCATGTCAAGATTTCAAGCGCTATAAGGATTTACTAGCTGTAGTATAAAACAGTGTGTATGTGTATTTTCCCCATTTGTTTGCCAATTGGGAGTTTGCCCCCCCCCCCTTTTCAAATACGAGCTTCTTCGTAAGTCTGGTGCATTGGCAGACCTCTCTCGCTGCAAATTATTACATGTTTGCCAATAAAAAACATGAGAGGTTTATGGTTGCAGTGATTCTTAAGATTTCAAGCCTATGGATGATATTTAACACCTGTCTGCTTTGCTCTGACAAGTGTGGCACGTCCGTTCTTTTCTTGTTGTATACAACAGTTCTATGTATACGTTTTTCATCATAATCGGATCATAATATTAAGTAAACATGTCAAGAGTTTTTTGTTCTATACAACTTATGAAATTTGTAATCTCTGCAAACAGTTTTCTAAATATAAAAATGATAATTCCTTGTATCAATTTTCTTATTTTATACACCCGAAGGAGGTTTTTTTTGGGGGGGGGGGTATTTTTTTTCTTTTTAGCTTGCCAGAGATATGTATAAAAATATGCACTGTCAAACAGTCAAAACCTACAATCAAATATAAATCACTATCAAATCTTTATCTGATTGGATATTACTCTGTCAGCTCTATAGTATTCACGCTAGATATCGAATGTGCAGGTGCGTGTTAACTGTTCACGTACGAGTTACTTTGTGATCTTCAATTGTCTCCCTTTAACCAGCTCTGCGGACTTAATACGGAGACTGATAATTACACATTTAATATTGTGTAAAAAGGTATTTTGACTAAAATCAAATGACAATTTGTAAAAATACAAACTTATTCTTTATACTTTTTTTACCTCCAAAAATAAGTACTAGAAATATATCACAATTTTTCTTCCGCGCAAGCAGAATTATCTGCGTAAATTATGAATGTAAAACAACATGGTTACAACGCTCGGAAGAGAGAAAAAATTTGATTTTGAAAACAGTTACGCCTTTAGTTATTAATACCCGTTTAATATAACCTAAACATATTTGCTGAGGATTTTTTAAAATGTACAATGCATAAATGTATTTCAAGTAGCCGCCCCACATACACCAGAGTAAGTGTGAATCCAGAATTAACTAAATATGACGGAACACGAGAAACGACGAGAGTGAGACCTATCGCCGAAAAACGAATCTAAGTTCAAGAGTCCCGCCTAAATCCGATCAAGCGTTGACATAAACTTGGAACTAGAATCAGATTAATGTGAGGTAGACATTTCCTAGACAAACACGGACAGGACACAATCTCGCAGAGTCGGAGAATTTCGACGAGATCCAAGTCGCACCAAGAAAGGAGTTGGCTGGCGTGACAGAAATGCGTCAAACGGAGATCACCATGTACATTAAAAACAAGAGCGAGACCTATCAAACCACCGAGAGTAATAGATTGTTTTATCTGTGCTGTGAAACCATTCATGGCCAATCCTGTAGTTTTTGCCTTGTTTCAAATGATTCGATCCTGACAATGCAGATACAGTGCTGAAGGCCTGTTATTATTTGCTTCATATCCGGTTGATTTACTGCATTCTTGTTGAAGTAATCTCGCTAAAAGCTGAGAAAAAAATCATGACATTTATGGTTAATTCACGTTCTATTTCACCAGCCGAAAAGTCGTACAATATCAAATATATCGATCGAGGATTGCCCTTTGTCTCTTATTTCATATTTATATGACACACTCTAATTGATGAAGATACAGTAGTTTTCTTTTCATTGCAACTCAGATAGGCTTATATATGGTTTTCTCTAATGTGTACACATGCTGTCCTTAAATGGATTCTGTTGCCATATATATAACTGACAAAATTAATTTTCAATTCAAGGCATCAAAGAAGTCAGAGAGCAATTATTAAAGTAGAATGTGGTCTTTAGAATGATATCTCTTGTTGATTATTAATGTCCTGTATGATAGAACCTGTGTAACTATCACCATTAACATTACCCTAAGGTCGAGCCAGAAAACATTGCAAACCAAGATCCATTTCAATGAAGCCAAACTTTATCAAATGTAATGTTTGTAGTAAACTTTCAAATCAAATATCAAATGAAATATATAAAATTATTTTTGCTTATAAACCTGCTGTGAAACAGTGAATTATCAAGCAGAATTTCCTGGCTGTGCCTTCACCCCTGTTTTCTAGACTCCAGTATGGTTTTTACCAGTGTGATCTGGTACAATTGACTCCGTACTACAGGCGATGTCTATATTACTTGTGTGGTTATGGGAGATCTTGGATTACCACACTGACCCAGTGTAACAATTCATTGGATGAGATTACATCTGTCATTCTGAGGATTCACGGTACATTAACGCTATACATTCAGTGGATGTCTAGATTTATTACTCCTGTGCAGTTGTGAAAGATTCCTTGATAGTACATAATGGAGAGAGTCAGTTCTCAGGTTGAAAAATGTACAGTTGAACGATAATCTCGAACACTCGACATTCTCGAATTACCATGTTATGTCGAACTGATTTGCGAGTCCCAACCACCTATTCTTAGTATTTTACTATCGATATCTCGAATTCATGGATATTTCGAAGCTTTTTCTGATCCATCAAGTTCGGAGATAACGAGGTTCAACTTATGATCTCTGCACATACATCTATATATCTATGACAATTGTAACAGTTTATGTTATTTCTCTACGCTGTATAAAATGCATTTATTATATGAGAATAAATTGATTTCAAGGATTGTGGACATTACCCAATAGCACAGCTGGAAACGTCTACATTACTGGGGAATTAGTTGGATTCTACATTACTGTGTGTACAGAAGAGCGTCTACATTACCTGTGTGGTATTTAGGAGATCCTTCATAGCCGAGTCCCAGTGTATAGATAATCTCATCTTCTTCATAAATATTATTCATCAATGTCTTTAAACTGATAAAGTATATTATGGTGAAAACAATAATATAATTTGAAAAAATCTAATTCTAATAGCTTTTGAGAATTTTTATTGACTGATACACAAAAGATTTGCATATGAGCACACAATTCTGGACAATTACTAGATTTGCACCTTGCATCGTATAATAAAAACCATTGCAGACATATATCTTGCATAACTCTTGATGATTTTAAATGTATAATGTTCTAAATCTTGAATTGAAATTAAACTTTTATCAAATTCAAATAGCTAAATTAATTAAAATAATTTAATTAATTAATTCATACTAGCCTTTAAAACTCGCATTACAAGCAAGTGTTTTTACTTGAATAGCATTTATGATTAACAAGAATCTAAATTGAGATTAGAGCATTTGCCTTATATTATTGAAATAGCAATGGGTATATATTATCAGGAGGTGATAAGTTGATAGAAATGATCAGTAAATGTGTTGGAATAATTTCATATCTGATCAAGCTTTAATTACCAGTTAAATTTCTTTTATATGCCAGTATGGTTAAATAATTCCCAGAACTGATCAAGCCTTTAATGCTATAGTGTATAAAATTTCTGCGGTCATGTGTGCCAAGGTGACAGATAAATTTGATATTCATGACGAATGAGCTACATTTTCAATTTCAGACATATATAATCACAGACAAATTAGATAATATCAATTAAATTTCTTCATTGAATAAATAATACATTTTGCACTTTTATTATAATTACCGTGATCAGAGTTTAAAATTTAGATTTACTTTTGTTTAAATAAGACAATTTTCAACCTTTTTAACACTAGTGCACTTAATTGATACATCTTTATAAATTTCAAATATTTAAATTTCCAGATAATAATTAGATAGATAATTAAGAAGCAAAAGTAATTAACAGCTTGAACTCAAACAGCAGATTATAGATCTATACCTAGCTGTTAGTTGGAATGCCAGGTTTTAACCTCCTATTCCAAGTGATCTCTATACTACCACCAACACAATTGGAACCCGCGTTGCATTGCTGAGTTCTGATTTATGAAACGAAAGAACAATCAACTTCCACTCAAAAAGAATTATAATATGCTGAAAAACACCTTGGATGTTAGATGTGAATTGAATTATGTTTCTTTAATGAATAATGTCTCCATCCAACGGTGTTCACTACAGATGTATTGACAGTAATCCACAGATCAGAAATGTTGATGGTTTGAATGTTTCCACTGTTGTAAAGGCACAATATTGATTCATGAATTAATCATTATAGCATATATAGTTCCAAAAATATTTAAACTTTACTACATATTTCAAAAATTGAAAAAAAGAATGATGGAAGTTTTATTTTCAAAGTGTCACTCTTCTGGGATAATAATTGATGAATTAAATTAAAATTTATGAACAACATTTTATCAAAAGATCAATATTTTGTACTGTGTGAAATTGTAATTATAACCAAGATACTGTATCTAATGTTGGAATTATTTGGTGATTTTTTTTTTATTTTAGCCGGAACCATTTTTGAGCTAACAACCTCTCACCCGATAAACTACAACACTAATGGCAGGTAAGCTTTCCTTAGGCCCAGTTCTCCGTAGGACTGTTCAGATACTCAAGGTTCTTCTGTAGGGGCTCTGTTAGATCTTCAGGTTCTCCTTTAAATGTTACAGTATTCTCCTTTGCCGTGTGGCCCAGTCTTAATCAGATCTTGTTGTTCCTAAAGTCTTCTAGGACCTGTTTCTTTTTGCCGCCTCTTTCTGAATCCTCAGTTGTATCTAAATTTATCAGAGATTGTGTAATCCTCTCTGCTGATAATGATGGTTAAGTCACATGATGGAGCACTGAGCCCGAATAGGCAAGGGTTTATAAACACAGAAACAGTTTCCACAACACTTGCAAAGATCTCTCAATTTTGTAATCGACTCGTATTGATATTTGTCGTGAAAGTATCGCTTGTACGGTATACATAGGAATCAGAAACAGCTAATAGTGTACTTGGTCTACACATGTCCGTAAGTACAGAAATTCCACTCCAGTTGGACTATGGCAAAAATAAACACTTTGTCAACGCACGATGTAAATGCCAACAACAGAAAAGATTGCATCTGACATGTGTATTACTTCACAAACTGACCTGAAAATAATTTCATTAATCCAGTTTAGCACCATTTTCCATATTAACTGATTTGATCCCCAAGATGGAGGTGCATTCATTTTGATTGGTAATTATTCCAAACAAGAAACAACACAATATAAAGATTTTAAGATGGAAGACTGAGGGTACTGAACACAGGATTAAAGTGTTGGATCCCTTACTCTTTATTTGGTCTCTGACACCTTTACTGGAAGTTATCATCAAATTCCACAAACAAAGCCATTTAAAACATCTCATAGAATTACAATAGCATTATTCGGGTGTTTCTGCAGACTTGGAAGTATGATGACAAGGTCCACTCTGGAAGGAGTTTTACCCAACGTTCGTCTTCCACCCGCTTGGCAACACCTCCGTCCAATTGGGGCACCAGGTCGTGGTTTGGGAGAAGGGAGGATTATGACAGGCATGGAGAGCTAATACAACAAAAGATGTCTTATATCTGTTAATATCACCACATTGCCAAAACAAAGAGTTTTATCAGAGTAAGCTACATGATATTTTCATTAATCAAATAGTGCAATTTGGCTCAACTATTTTTATTGGTTAAAGTGAATATTAAAAAAAATACAGCCCTGAGCAAAAGGCTCGGTTACACGAGAGACATGTACGGCGTTGTCATTGGTGTTACATGTTTTGCTTGAAATCTTTTATTAACAACTTTCCATAAAAATGCTGCTTGTAGATGACTTATGAATTCTTCTTGAACTGAAAGAACAGTGACAGTGTTGATTTCAAAATGTCTGAAACTAACCTGCCCATAAAGCCAAACCACTCCTTGAAGAATCAGATTATAAAATGATTAACCAAAATATTTCTAATTGCTATCTTTTTTATGCCCCCAGAATCTTCGATCAGGGGCATATAGTTTTTGGTCTGTCTTGTTTTGTCCTTAAACGTTAACATTGGCCATAACTTATTGAATGGCAAATGATAGGACTTTCATATTTCATATTTATATTCCTTATGACAAACCCTTTCTAGTACTGGTACCAAGCTTTTTGACCTCCTGACCTTAAGATTGACCTACTTTTCAAAAACTTTTAACATTAGCCATAACTTTTTAATGGCAAGTGATAAGACTTTCATATTACACATGTATATTTCTTATGACATGTCCTTTGTACTGGTACGAAAAGTTTTGACGTTCTGACCTTGACCTTAAGTTTAGCCTACTTTTCGATAACTTTAATATTGGTCATTACTTTTGAATAGTAAGTTATAGGACTTTCATATTACACATGTGTGTTCCTTATGACGAGCCCTTTCAAATAGTAACCAAATTTTTGACGTCC
>CAJDSM010091359.1:0-10518 GCA_903981925.1 Ostrea lurida
TCTGGTATGTTTCATATCCATTGTTAAGCCGGTTTCACAGACTGATTTGACTATTGATTGTTCCGTTTACCTGATCTAAACTATGGACTTACGGAGGGTGTGATCGGTCATTAAGGGATGCTTACTCCTCCTAGACACCTGATCCGACTTCTGGTATGTCCAGGTGTCCGTGTTTGCCCAACTATTGTTTTTGCATTCTATTTAGGATTGACGAGATTGATCACTGTTAGTTATCTTTGCTTTTATATACAAATCTTTTTAGGAGATCGATCATTAACCTTTTTCTTGTACAATGCTATATGTTATATGTTGAAACTGCTGTCTTATTTGAGGATTTCTGTGAGAACTACGGAGGAATACTAGCGGAAATAGATTCAGCATCAGAGAACAATTTTCTCAAAACTCAAGCCAAGCAGATTGGAGGTTTGTTATTGTCTATCTAAAACTCAAAAGATATTTCAGAGTTAGATATGAAAAGGTTCAAACCTCAATTTTGTAGTTTGTTAATTGTTTTTTTTAAAATTGTACATGTGTATATATTTTAATCCGCTTTAATTGAAAGTGAATATCTAAAACAAAAACAAAACAGGGGTCAGAGTGCTTGCTATTGAGCTACAGTATATGAAACTTAACCATTTTGCACTTACATTTCTTCGCATAAACTATATTTTTTCCGTAGGTGACAGCACAACATAACCGAACATAAATTGATAATTACGTCAAATCAATAGATTTCCATGTCCTTTTTCATATAAAAAAAAAATGAATCCATAAAGATTTGAATTATAAAATCAACTTACTGAAGGTGGTTATACATTAAATAGTTCTTCATCACTGGACAAATAAACAAACCATTAAGACAAATTATTAGGTAAATCAATTAGAAACACAAAAAGGCGAAGTTAACATTGTGTCAATCAGAAGTGATTATGTGTGTAGGGGGATATATCAAGAAAATATATGAATTTGCATCATTTCAAATAGCTCCAGATCCCTACGAATTGTATCATAAAATGCAAACTTGATATATAGCCTAGTGGTAAAGCACTGCCGATTAAACGGAAACCGTAAAATCGTGAAGATTCAGAATTCTTCTTTATTTATAAATTTTTTAAATATACTGGATACAATTCGTTTTCAATGGATGCATTTAAGTAATATTCGGAACATCAGAATAAATATGGCCCCGGGTTCATGAAACAAACTTAGACTTACGTCAACATTCTAATCACCTGTAAACTGTTTATTACTCTTAATTTGCAGATACTAGAAATTTGATGAAGCAATAATGAATAACAATTTTATTTTGAAATGAATGATTTCTACAATCATTTCATTGTAATATTCAGATATTGACTTAAGCGTAAGGTGTTTCATTATTGACTTAAACATTAGAAGTTTCATGATTTCGGGATCTGGACACAATTGCATGAAAGTTACGTATGTTTAACTGACAGTTAACATCTAGTTAATGTTATGCAACTGTAAGAGTTAATGGGACGTTAACTGCCAGTTAAAGTTAACAAACCTTCGTGCAACTAGATCCTGATCGATGTTGCTCTGGAAATGCTCCACAGACTTTGCATATGATCGTTAAAATGAAACCTTCGATCACCTAAAAATCGTTATAGAGAGTCAAAGAATGAAGTAATTATATATCTTACACTGTTTTTCTTTATTTGTTTTCTTAATTTTTGTTGCGAACTCCACTTGCTATACACTATAAAACAACTTGATCCGTTGCAAAGGGGTAAGGCTATGAGATATAGCTAACACTTGTCCGTGTTTAAGTGGAACTAATCTCGTTATATACGGTGTTCTACAGGAGCGTTTTGGCTGGGAGGTACAGACATCATTGTTGAGGGAGAGTGGGAATGGATGAGCAGTCACAGACAAGTATCCTTCACAGACTGGGCACCGGGACAGCCCACTAACGCTAAAGGAGCTGAGCATTGCCTTGAATTGAATATGGTATCTATCGATGCGTGGAACGACGCCCAGTGCCACTTTAAACATCATTTCATATGTGAAAAACAGTGAGTTCACAGCCTAAAATATGAGTGATTTATCAAGAGTGAATATCGAAAGTGTAAAGTTTTCGTCAACCTTATCCCCTTGTTGTGTCTGATGCAAATTCCTCTATTTTGCATTTATTTTGTTTTGAGCTTTAAACAAGTCGAAATCCCCAAATGAATTCGGAAAACAGCCCTAAGAAGATGTAAAGAAAACGAACAGTTATCAATTTCATAAGCCCAAAATATATAAAACAAGAGCTGAACAAATATGTAGTCTTGGACCCACCAGAGGTGGAATCAGGTGTCAATATTAAGCATACACTTAATCCAGGGTACACCCTTTGTATTGATCAAGTAAACGTGGTGATGCATATTGAAAATAAGTGTACAAAGAACGGCTTAACAATTGGTAGGAAACACTTCAAACAGAATTGGATTCAATGACGGGTTGATAACTAGATCGTTATATCGACAATAGAATTAGAAAAATGCTGAATTTAGATGTGACTACTGAAACCCCTGCAATATCAACTTGTGTGCCAATAGGTTGTCTTGATTTGAAAACTGATCATACGCAAAACAAGCTCTTATGTATCGAATATGAATTGGCGAAGTTAACAATGTGTTGAACGTAATCAATTGAGAGCCATAAACACCATATGCTGGTGATATTGGAATGTACAAAGATGAAGGAAATTTGACGATGATGAAGCTGAAATAATCCCGATTGATATGAAGTTGAGTTGTTAGTTTGCCGTTAATGTCCACGTTAGATAAAATATAGAAGTGTGAATCAGATGAAAAATACACTGTAATGTCTTTTATTTCGAGCTCATTTGATATACAGTGTATTGAATTGATATATGAATGACATTTTTATTGTAAACATAAAACGTCGTCGATATATCTAAATGTCTACTACAAGGCCACAGCTAGATATTTTTTCTCATGTAGAAGGTATTGAATAAATGCTGCTCTAAATATCTATTCTTGTGAATTATTATTCCAATAATAACGACAAAGAGAATGATACATTTTCGTTTCAGAGTCAAAGTTGTTGGAAACGTTGCTGGAAATTTGATCGGATGAATAATTGTCGGGCTTAATTATGAAATAATGTTTTTCTAATGACAATAAATGCGTGTGTAAAAATGTTTTCCTCTCTTGTTCTATTCTCTATGTTCACATTAGTAACTATTGATGATTGAATGTTTAAATGACTATATGTTGTTTAACGTCCCACCCAAGAATGTCTCACTCATATGGAGACGTCACCATTGCCGGTGAAGGGTACAAAATTTAGGCCTATGCTCGATGTTTCTGACATTTGAGCAGGGATGGATTTTTATCGTGCCACACCTGGTGTGGCATGGGACCTCGATTTTTTCGATGTAAAGGCAAAGAAAAGAAACAGTGACCAATCTCGTAAATCCTAAATAGAATACCAAAACAAGACTTGGGCAAATACGGACCCCTGGACACACCAGAAGTAGGATCAGGTGCATAGGAGGAGTAAGCATCCCCTGTTGACCGGTTACACCCGCCGTGAGCCCATAATCTTGATCAGGTAAACGGAACAATCCGTAGTCAAACCAGTGTGTGAAAAACGGCTTAACAATGGCTATGAAACATATCAGACAGCATTTGAATCGGTCTCATTAAAAGGACCCCCCTTTAATCGCCTCTTACGACCTCTAAGGGGGTACTGAGGACCTATTCGAACCTGGATCCCCACGGAGCAAATTATTGATCAATCAGATAGATCAGCATATTTTAGTTGTACTGACCATACCATATACACCATTAAATATAAATTGGCGAAGTATACAATGTGTTAAACGTAATCATAATCCCAAAATATATAGAAAGTCGAATGTAGGGCAACATGGACCTCCGACAAAAGCGAAGGCAGGATAATGTGCCATGGATAGTTAAGCATCCTTTGCTGACTGGTCACATCCACTGTGAGCCCTTAGTCGAAACAAGGTAAACGAGATTAACCGTCGTCAAATCTAGTAGGAAAATGACAGTCTAACAAAGGGTATGAAACAAATTAGTCAGCATATGACATATGGCAATTTGTAATCATACACAAGTTCATTATTGCGACTGTATAATTTGTGAAATAATGACTTTAATATCGGAATCCAGTTAAAAAACCCTGCAACTCAACTTTTTTGTTAGTAGTTGGCCTCGTCTTTAAATAGTCCCTCAACAGTCCCTGAAACGTTCTACTTTACCATCTTTCCGTTGCGTTAGCGTGCGGTCACCGGTGCGTTCAACGTGCGTTCAGTCATTATTTCATTCATTGTTCAGCGTGCAGTCACCGTGCGTTCTCCGTGCGGTCACCGTGCGTGTGTAAAGTAGAACGTTTCAGGACTGTACGCATGGCATGCTCTTGCGTTTCGAAATCAACTGAGATACATACACGACAATAACAGGTGATAGTTGTACTACATAGAAAAGGAAAGTTGACAATTGCAAAGTCAAAGTCATCACACTTATCATATAATGTAGTTGTCAGTTTGCCATTAGAGTCAATATTAAGTAAAGTATCTAGGAGGAGTAAGCATTCCCTGTTGAATTTAAAAGATTGTTTTTCAGATTGACGTCACTGGTATTTTACAACAGAAGGAGGATGTCATAAAGTGTCCATAGTAACACAACAAATCTATCTATCAATACCAATAACAAAAGCTAGAGCATATGCAAAAAAAACAAAAGAAATTAATAGATCAATTACTTCTCAAGGGCTGAATATGTGTCTTCATTTGTCGATAAATAGCTTTTCGAAACATCTAAACTTCTAGCAAGCAGTCGTACTACTCTTTTTGTTACATTATTCATTATTCTTAGTCGTTAACCCAATGTAAAATATGAAACGCTCCAGTATTTCGTTGATATTCTAAACGCCTTATAAAATACCCATATGATTTATATCAAAAAGATAGAATGGGGCTGCTATGACAACCATAGCTTACATACCATACTCATACTTTCATAATAAATTACAAATTTTTTCAACTACAAAATATGCAAAACAGAAAGATAGCCCTTAATTTTTCCATACCTATGCTATCCCTACTTTAAGAAGTTCAAAGAATAATGATTTATTAAATCCAGTCTTTAAGCTGCATCCATAGCGTGCGTGCGTGATGTGTGTGTGTTATTCAACTCATTGAACTAAGGCGAAAATGATATGATTCCGTCCATTTTGAACACAATGTGTACTCATCTATCGACGTACAATAGAGACAATTCTTCATCTGAAAAAAAGTTGTATCGATTTATCAACATTATAGAGAAGATCCTTCGATAAAATTACACGATCTTACACGTTTCTAGAGGGATCAAAAGTACAAGAAAGTACATATATCACACACCTCTTATCACATTAATTCGGGATTGGCAGTCACCTACTAAGATATATGACACTAGTATGTCATGTTATATGTGCATTGAAACGACAGACCATACGTATACAATAAGACTGGAGAGTGTTCATATCATAACATACGACAGGTAACGCCATTTACGTTGTTTTGACTTCGGGCTCACGGCGGGTGTGGCCGGTGAGCAGAGGATGCTTACGCCTCCATGGCACCTTATCCTGCATTCGCTTTTGTCGGAGGCCCGTTTTTTTTACTTCGCTCGATTGTGTATATATGTTTTTGAAACTATGATTACATTTAACACATTGTTAACTTCGCCAATTTATTCACAACAAAAGCACGAAATGTATATCTTATCTCATAATCATACAATTAAACTATCAATGTACCGGTACTAATGTTTATCTGATTGTAGTGAAACTCCTTCTTGCATACAATTAGATAACTGGGTGTATATACTCTATTTTGTATATGTTTTTTGGATTATGATTATGTTTAACACGAAGTTAACTTCGCCTATTTGTATTTAATTACATGCAAATTTTAAAGGATATTGAATAGTGATCGTATCTTTACCTTGAAATATAAAGGCTATATCAGTTTTGGCTGAGATCTACCTAACACATTTTTATAGCTTATTGATCTTAAGTTATTATCTCAGCCAAAACTGATAGAGCGTTCGCCTCGCATGCGGAAGGTTGGGTGTTCGAATCCCAGCCGCGACAGACCTAAGTCGTTAACACAGGTAGTGACAGTTCCACTGCCAAACGCTCGGCAACAGGTGTGAATGTCACGGGTCCTCGGAGATGACCTCAAAAACGGATGTCCCGTGTCGCAGCAGGTGTGGCACGCTAAAGAACTCTCACTGCTAAAAGCCATGAGTGCTAAGCATAGGCCTAAATTTGCAGCCCTTCACCGGCAATGGTGACGTCTCAATATGAGTGAAATATTCTCGACGGGACGAAAAACAACAAATGAGCCGTGATATAGTCTAACAGTGAAGCTTTTCAATAATGAGTTTATCTTAAACGATTTTAGGTGATTCTAGGGTTCATTCTAACGGTCAAGTATAAAGTCAGAGGAACATTTCCTGAGCAATATTGATCAAAGAGTAGTATTACGTAGGTCAGCTCTTAAGCCCAGCCACACATAGGTTGTTTATTTTTTAATGTACAATATGACCTGGATATTAATTCATTTGATGTAATCATTTACTTGTGTTTCGTGATATTGTATAACGGATATAATATAGTTAATTAAAACAAATCTAAAGGCAAAGAAAACGAACAGTGATCAATCTCGTAAGTCCCAAATACAATAGAAAAACAAATCTAGGTACTAAAACACTGAGGCTTAGCTACATTCTGGTTTTCGTTCTTTATTCATAATTACCTTCAATGTGGAAATCAAAACATATACTACCAAAAATAAACAATACAAAACTGAACCTTTTTTTAAAAGAAAATATTCTAGATTTAGATATTTATTAAAGATAAACAAGAACAAACCTCCGAACTGCTTGGCTTCATATTTCAGGAAGTTGTTCTCCAATAAGGACTCTACCTCTGCTAACGTTCCTCCGTAATGTTTGCAGAAATCCTCAAATGATACAGACATCCAACAGGTGTAAGTTTAGTATGCGCCATCAGTATGTTCATTTGTATTTGGAACTTACGAGATTGATCACTGTTTGTTATCTTTGCCTTTACATTTCAAGGTAAAGATACGATCATTATTCAATATCCTTTAAAATTTGCATGTAATTAAATACAAATAGGCGAAGTTAACTTCGTGTTAAACATAATCATAATCCAAAAAACATATACAAAATAGAGTATATACACCCAGTTAGGAATACTAAAGTTTTTTGAATGATTTATAACAGCATAAATGTCTATCGTTAAGTAATGATGAAATTCACATGATTGAAAGATGACGATCAGCCGACCTTTTTGAACTTGAAACGTTTTTCGTTTTTAAAGAGGTATTTGCCCTTCGTTAAGGTAACGAAAATATAAGTTTCTAAAAATGCGTATGGAAATGTTTAATTTCATTTTGTGTTTCCATAAAGAGAAACTGTGTGCAATTTTTTAACAAGAGTTTTATGAAAATATAATTTCTTTGAAAAATAAATTTATAATACATGTTGTTCCCTCTTAATTTCAATGTGAAATTCTGGGTGAAATAAATCAAGCAGTAATTAAAATATGAAAATCACTATGGTGAAATATTTTTTTATTAAATGAACCCTTCAAAGCAATACCATGATTATAAAAAAAAACACACCACTCTTTTACTAGATATGAAATATGGTCATTATACATGGGGTACCTCAAGATAAATTCATTCTTGAAAAAGTTTCACTGTTGATTCATATAAATTTTCACTGAGACCTACCCAAACCTCATTATAGTGAACTTAATTCATTAACTAGAAGTTTCAATCTTAAATTATATTAATTTTCAATGACACCTTTACTTTTCTATGCAATATCAAACAAGTTGATCCACCCCATTAGTGCTATGAAATACACGCGGTAGTTTGTCCGTGAACAGGTGGAGACAAGAATTATTTGCAATATTATGTCTTGATGTACGGTGTTCTACAGGCAGTTTTTGGCTGGGAGGTACAGATATCATGGTTGAGGGAGAGTGGGAATGGATGAGCAGTCACCAACGATTCTCCTTCACTGCCTGGCCACCGGGACAGCCCAGTAATGGTGGAGCAGGTGAACACTGTTTGGACCTGTACAGCGGTCTACACCAGGCTTGGAATGATGCCTCGTGCGGCAATAAAAATAATTTCATATGCGAAAGATTGTAAGTTCAAAGTCTATAAACACTATCATTTATCAAGATCACCAGTAATATAAATCTTATATATGGTACCAATTTTGATGCACCAGATGCACAGTTCGACAAATTATGTTCCTTCAGTGATTCTGAAACCGAAATATTGGAAAACCGAAACATGAAATTAAAACTGCAACTAATATAACTTTTAAATTTGAATATCAAAAGTCAATTTTGTTAGCATTTCGTCAACCCACCCTACATTTCCTGTGTCTGACTGAAACTTTTCATACAAGCTGTGACCCCAAAATGAAAAAAAAGTCTGGTTTAAGTTCTGCTTTTGTGAAGTTTTATTCGAATACAAATGACATATTTAATTACTTTTTTTTATAATTGCAGAGTCGTGCTGGGTGGAGATTTAATAGGATAAATTGTCTTTCCTACTTGTGAAAATTCTCGCAGAGGAACATTAAAATGAATAATTTGTTGATACTTTTCACGACCATTTTTCACAATAGAATAAAGACTATATAAGATGTTCTAACAATACTAACCGTTTCTTCTTCAGCAGAAATGGAAATATGATCATCAGAGATGCTTACTCCTCCATGGCACCTGATCCTGCCTTCGCCTTTGTCGGAGGTCTGTGTTGCCCTACACTCGACTTTGTATATATGTTTTTAGGGGATTTGGTGTGTCGAAGGGTCAGTGTTTACCCAACTCTTGTTTTTGTATTCCATTTAGGATTTACGAGTTTGATCACTGTTCGTGATCTTTTCCTTTACATTACGTTAGATACATTGTTTACTTCGCCGATTTATATCAAAAGATCACTTTTAATCAAACTTGGAGGTCAATTCGATATCGATTACACACACAAACAGAAAGAGAGAAAGAGAGAGAGAGAGAGAGAGAGAGAGAGAGAGAGAGAGAGAGAGAGAGAGAGAGAGAGAGAGAGAGAGAGAGAGTATTTGTTTGTTTTACGCCCTGTCGAGAATTTTTCACTAGTATTGATGCGTCACCATTTGTAAGTGAAGTGCCACAAACTTAGTGATCAGGGCCATAGCTGTGAGGTTTCTTTAGCGTGCGAACGCCTACCGTGATACGGGACCTCATTTTGTAAAGTTTTATGCCGCGTGTTTGGCGAAGGAGCAATCAGCACCTATTTTTACGTCTTAGATTTGGGGATTAAGATTACGTTTAACACGATGTTAACTTTGCTAATTGATATCTATTGATCATCCATACAAAAAAACATTTTTAAACACTACTCTGATTGTACACACAATTATTCTGAAGTTGATATCAAACAGATGTTGGACTTCCTCATTGTAATATGGTCGCAGTCGGTGATGATCACGTCTTACAACACTCTGTTGGAATTTCCATGGGCACAAATTATCCTTCTATATTAGCTGAACGACAATATATTCCTACGAGACAGAATTTATTAAAAAACTTCTACTTGAGAAGAACAATGTCTTGCACAGATCCTTCAATATCTGCTTTGTACTGATATAAAAGTTAAAGATAGCCTGTCCAACACCTTTGAACAACTTGGATAATTTCTGGCTTCTCTAATTATCAAATTCTCATATCTTATATATGTTTAAAGGCAAAAAATTAACGAACAGTGATTGAATCCCGTAAGTTATGCAGAATAGAAATATGTATAGTCGCAACATGTTCAACTTAGTTCAACACTCCAAAGATGGTGTTTAATGTTTTCTGAACTGATTCTGAACTAGTAAGAATAGTTTACATGATGTTGGGGATTTAAATCATTAGATATAATGCGTCCAATGCAAAAACGTCCAAAAAAGTGTGATCAGCCTGAAATATTCTATCAGTATCACTGGGCATTAATTTAGTTGGGGCCAGACATTAACATTTGAGTGTTGAAATTTCGACGACATATGTAATTTTATACCAAATTTTTGGGGGCAAGGAGTTCCACCTTCGGTGGGCTATCTCCTTTGACAGTGTTTTCACAACTTAAGAGTGGGTGAGTGGCAAGTTTGAGAAATTGCATGATATCATTTATGAATAAACTAATCACGTTTTTGATATCTAGATCATACGTTGTGACAGGAACTTGATTCTCTTAAGAGTGTCCTCGTTTCATTTTGCATCAAATAACATTTGGTTGTATCTCTGTATTTGAAGAGACTATATGGTCAAATATTGCTGGAAAAGTTCTTTTCTTCTGGTGTGGTTCTTTTCCTTTGAAGGAATATATTTTTTCTGCTAAATAGTCTTGCAATATAACAAAAATCAACTTTTCGAGAATTCTATACACTTTATCTATTCAAAGAATCC
>CAJDSM010091405.1:420-16460 GCA_903981925.1 Ostrea lurida
AAAAAAATTGTAAAAGCCAGATAATAATAAGTCTAGCAACTTTTTCAGAAACAAAAAGGAAACGACAGAAAACGAAAACACCGTATAAGGTTTGGGTTCCGATATATGAATGTGTTGTTAAGGGTTTCTTTAATTGTAATTGCCGCAAAAATACGTCTTATCTATTCTAAAAAACAGACAGCATGGCTGTAATGTTCAATATAGATAATAAATTCTACGTAAATGTTAGTGCGATAAGATGGTATCGAAGATCTTATATAACTTTAGATGAGTATGTTTTTTCTAAAGTGCAAGCTAGTTTTCTTGTTGGGAGCGTCGAAGTTTGGCGTCCGATATTTTTGATTGTTTTGAGTCATAACACCTATTATGGACTGATCTGATACACTAAGCCACTCGGTGGGTGACAGTTGCAGGTACGTGAATTTTGACGGTAATTAACAAAAACGTCAATCACTTTCTGATGGATAGAACAGTGAGCATTTCGGTGGGTTCTGCATACATCAAAACCCACCTCCTTCCCTTCATCACCACTTCATGTAATGCTTATATGCCATTGATGATTTACTGTTTGTATGCTGGTATTGTACGTGCTGTTCTTCTTATAGATCGCTTTTTGTTAAAAACTGATGTAGAGATTCCAGGTGAATGTGTATGGTGTATTTAATAGAAAACATCAAAACCGACTATGACATCACCATTTTATGCTGTTACTTAATTGCTGTTCCTACCTCTAACTGAGTTTTGGAAGTGAAACAGGCTGATTGATCACAATCGATAGAAACCAACCAAAGACTGTCGTCTTCTAAAAACAGAACAACATCCTACTAGGGGGATCATTAAAAAGGATTCAAGTCAATATATCTTAAGAATAATCTTAACCGATAGGAAAGCATTTCGATAAGAACTGGATTTAAGTTTACGAATATAGTACCACCGCAAGAACCCCTGCTAGACGCTACCATCTTAAATCTTAGACATCTTCAATAAGCATCCTGTGCTGTTCTTTATAGAAAGATTGAGAGGGTTGTCACAATCTGATAGACGCCAGAGTGCACGGGGTGTTTGTCTCGGAAGGACTCAATTCACTATAGACAGTGATGGGGAGCACGGGATTACAAAGCAGAGAGAGAAGAGAGAGACACATATCTTACTATATTAGACAACATTAAGCATCTTAATTAAGATATCATCTGAGACCCTTTTTACTTTACATCCTAGATGTTGCATCTTACAAGTAAGATCCGTCCTAAATATTCTAAGAATACCTCATTAAGATAATAGCCTTTAGGGCATATTTTAAGATAGTTTAATAAGTACATAAGCATGGCCGACTCAATATATTTCACAACTTTTGCTAGAAGTCCTAGCTTAGGGAACTCGGAACTCTAGTTCTTATTGTTTGGGGGAAAAACTTTGTATTTGTATGATTAGGATACAATCAGCCAAAGGCGCGCCTATCGCTTGCTCCGAATCCAATATATTTTAAACACCTCAACACTGGAGTTACCAGAGTGTTTGTTCACGAAACTCTGAGCCTTTAGTTCTTTTTTTTGCCGCAAAACACCCTCGGGCAGTTTCAGCATTATTATCAGCAATTTATCAGTAACACAAAGTACTTTCATAGTACATTATCAGTAAAATATCAGAACCCAGTAAAAACCACAAGTAATAATCAGCGAATTATTAGCACCACAGTATTAATCAGGTACCCAACAGTAAACATCTCAGTACTTTTATCAATATATAATTATCAACACCAATCAGCAAGACAATATCAGTAATTTATCAGTAAAATGACACCCTCATCACATTTTGCGTCCAGTTAGTGAATAGGATATACGCACGATAGAAATATCAAGAATAACTAAATCGTTGTGGGTATTGACCTGTTTTGTATATTACAGCAGTTTTAATGGTGTATCAGTTTTAAAATATGATAAACTTCTTAATCTGATGGTACTGTATATAAGCATCTTGTTCAAATTGCATCAATACACATTTTAGTCGGATGCTTTGTGTTAATTAATGTTTGGTATTTGTATCATTTTTTCTATTTAATTGTTAAACCACTAGTTATCTTAAGTACTGGAAATAAATTGCCTGAAATTAAACAAAAGGTGGGGAGAGCTCAGAATAACAAAACTCCTAGTGGCTTTTCGTTTAAGAGGCCAGTGGAAAGTTCGATATGCATAGAATACACCTATACATCAGTGGTAGGGGGTCAGTTAATAAGTGGGAGTACATGTATGGCGTTTTAAATTAACTCGTGCAAGGGACTCCCTTTCTAGGGCATTAGGATTATGGGAACAGGTCCAGCACAATAAGACGTAATAATTGCTATGTATCGTTTCTGGTATGTTAGTTTCTAGTAATTAAGTCAAATTTAATTATGTGCAATATTTTGGTCGTTCTCTATCATCAATATAGAGAATATTTCCCAATAATATCATACTGGGAGACCATTACTTTCAAATGTTCCATCTCACTAACGCCAGTTGTATTATAAACAATTAATACAAATAATCACAATCGGTTTTGCGATTTTAAGACCGAAACAAATCAATTTTTGCAAATATTATGTTTCGGATTACATAATATTTTAAAGAAGTGAGTAAAAGGCAATGTAAAAGTTTACAAACATATCTATAATAGTAATAATAGATACTTACCACATTCTTCAGTTCCCCTTATGATTCAATGTCACATTTCTCCTAATCAAGGTTGATATTGCTTTCTACACCACCATCCACAACCAGGTTGTACGCATCTTTATCCCCTGTGTAAAAGTAAAGCAGTTCTTGATTGCAAAAATCTGGCCATGAACAGAACGAGCGTGAAACTAAATTCAGTGTAATATTACAGAAGCTTAAAGGGGTTTATGGAGAGCATACGTCACTAAAACTGTTTCTCTGGCCGTGGATATGCCCAGGGACGGATTCCTTGTTATATGCAACAAACGCAGTGCGGCTATAGATCCTAATCTACCATGGTCATTGCATAAGATAGCGAAGCATAGATACTCTCATATTCATCTCTAAAAATGCGAAATTAAATAAATTTTGTTAAAATTCACGTATACCCTTGGACAAGCAGACGTGTGGAGATCATGTGCCTAGGACCCTGTCTGACTGGCATCACCTGTCAAGGAGTCTGGATGTGATACTAGGATTCATTTGATTAAGGAGACACAATTATACAGCGGCAGTAATCCGTAGTGCCAAGCTCGGGTCTTATAACTAAATGCCTGAACGCATTGGTGTGTTAGCATCATCAATTTATCGTTAGTATCGCTTTTCTGATATATCAAAATGTGCTAATCTGGAGCCAGCAGTTCTTCTAAGGCATGGAGAGTACAGAAGCAGAATACTATCTAAATTGGTGAAGTCAACACAATATTCAATTAACAAAACATCTAAGGTCACACCGACTTATTGGATACCTCTTTATATAAAATCGGTTACGTGTTGTCGAGTATGGTACATTAACTTTCTTTATTATTTTTATAATTAACACAAAAAAATATATATACACTGGAGAGAAATGGCACAGAAATCCCAAGTTTCATCCTGCTTGTCTATCGCCACATATGTTGTGATTCCCATATGGCTAAGTCCTTATCGTTCACAGATTTTCAATAACACAGATACCCTAGATCTAACAAATACACGACTTATTCTATACGCACCGAATCTGAACTTCGTTATGCTTCGCCAACTTTCTGCATGGGATCAGAAGAATAAAGTTCCGAGATATCCTTGGATTCGAGAATATTCGAGGGTGAAAAGATACTTTCAGAAAATTAGGGCCTCCCAAATTCAGATTCGAACATCAGCCATGGTATTCAAATAAACTCAGAGTTTCGAGATGAGTGAAGTTACAAACATGTGCACTGGATTAGAACGAGCGTATTAACTTTAACACAGGCGACTTTGGGGCATGCTCCATAAATCCCCCTCCCGTTGTCCATGTCCCCTTTTTTTTTCTTTTTTGTTTAAATTTTATTTTATTTCTTTACAATCTGATCCTGATAAAACATGACTCCGGTTGTGAGTGATTTGATTGTTGTAGATTAAATATTGGCGAGTTTGAAAAATATAAGGGCAAGCACGACGTAATAGAATATCCAAACATTTGTGTACATGCTCTTTGAAAGAAAGAAACCCGAGCGAAGTTTCCAACCAGTGTGGGGCAGGGAAAGGTACTAAATGTTGTCAAGTAATGTTCATTATATATCCCTATTTTGCCAACTCTATGTTAAAACAAGATAATTTTACGAGCCATTAGGAATTGAAAAGTTATTGACATTCTCAACAATTTGTAGACTTTTTTTGCACAATAGTTTGATGCCTTTCAATGTGTTTCACACTCCTTTTAAAGAGTATTGGGAAAAAAATAAACCTCTCATACACGATCTCATAAAATAAATAATCTTGATTTAGTACGTCGGGTAACGGAAACAATTCAGGGCAATTGGACATATGGGCCTAGTATTTGAAAATTTCACTTAGATTAATTATTGTAGTCTTTCTATTATTGAAGAAAGCACGATGCGATGCAGTTAAATATATTTTATGTACACGTAACTCTTGAATACTAAAAGATTGCCTTATTTAAACTCAGTCATGATGAGGTTAGAAATTTTCTTCTGGTAAGCATGACCTTGAGGTGTTCAAGATATTGACTGTGTGAAATAAGTTTATCTGCAATACTTGGTGTACTTTACTGCGTTTGGATCTGTAGTTATGAGTTCTAGGAGTTTCGAGATTGAAGCATTTTTCGCCAAAAACACATTATTATACATAAGACTGCTTTATTCGGTAGTAAAAATTAATAATATTTTGCCAAGAGTGCTTTGTGTAAGAACTTCAACAAGCTTCAATCAGCAATTCTCAATATTGTATCAGAATAACACTAAATTTTTAGTGGAATAGGTTTCATAAATGTTTGTAGGAAAAGTAAGGGTGTGGATACATTTTGCGCACACATTGTACAACACACTTTAGGCTCTGATTCATTATTGGATCGTTATGTTCTTTTATAATACAATATATTTCATTACATGGCATGATTCTACATACAATTTAGAATATTATGTCCCCTCATTGGCAAGTCCACAATTTATATTCACTTTACAGTGATGGGTACCCATTTTATTGAGCCAAGGCTAATCTGGTCGTATGCCTAAAGCTTGTAATGATATGTATACATTATTAATTTCTATCTGACTTTAGTCTTCTCCCCCAAAACCTGCATCATACGCCTTCTGAAGTGAACCAGACGTAATAAATTTTTAAAGCATGAATTTGTCGAGGATGGAGGTCACAACTTCAAAGTTGAGTCTATTCCTCTACATAGCACAAAATCCCCATATGACCAGTTCACAACACCCTTAAATAATCCTATACGGCTGTTGACTAACATATGGTTTTCCATTGGTAATGCACAATAATGCAAACTTTTATATTTATAATGCTAAAAGGTGGCTATAAAAGTTACGTCCAGATATTCTGTGAAAAAGTCCTCGGCTTTCATGTACTTTTGCCGCTGGCTGATAGATCCAATGACTAGATCCTCTGATCACCTCAATTGATTTGTTGTTTATTTTCAATTATGTATAATCATATCACTGCCATATTACAAATGAGTACTATTTCCTCATGGCCTTTCAATGTTATGTCACAGCGCTATTTACCTAAGTTTGGGCGATAGATTTCAAAATTCTACGCATGTCGACACTCTGTGATAATGTTATAAGGGTTGGGGCACACTAGAGTGATTACCTCGTTGAAATTGACAGACCAGCATAAACCTTCGTGGTAGTTCAAAGTACATACACCAAATCGACTAAAAATACGCCTAACCTCTATAATTAGCTAAACAGATTAAAGAATTAAACTTTCGCAGAACTCTTAAATTATACGCCCGAGTAGATCCGTAAGATTAGAATGTCGAACAGCAGATAATGGTAGATCGCTGCCACGGGTTGTTTTATCTATAAGAAATTTGTCAATGCAAGTGTTGTTTAAGTCAACATTTTGTTTTTCAAAAATATAGTTTTCTAGTCAAAAAGTTGCCTTGTCCGGTTTTTTCTCATGAAACTAACAACTTTGATATTAACTACGAAAAGCTCTAATGGATATCTGATATAGTTATTTCCAATTCCCAGATATTGTTGTACATATCCTGGGTTCTTACTACTCTGTTTATCAAGCTTTTCTCGATATATGTCAACGTTAGAACAAGAAGTTCTTCACTAGGCGGCTCCTCACGGCGTGGTGTGAAGAGCCATCGATGTCCACAACATCGTTAAAAGATGGGTGGAATGACAGGTAAAAAACATGTTGACGGACTCTATATTCATTCCTCTTAGTTTTCACAACCGTAGCTGGCTTTGTGGACCTTAGTTCATCCGGATTAATAAACCACCGAGTAAATTAATTTATGGGGCTTTCAAGCCTTATGGATGGGTCTCGTGATAGGTTAAGTTACAGCGAAAAATATTAATATGTCTCTATCTCCTTTATGACTCTTTATTACTTTTTTGTTAAATGTCTTTGTAACAATAAGAATCATATTAATTTAGGTGCAATTTTTGGAACAGGATTTGGGAGTTTGATTCTATACTATATCTCGTGCATGTATCTACGATTTGATGCATTTAAGTGTTAGTTCATTGTTGCCTTTACTACTGTAGATATGTGCTCACGACCTCTAAAGAGATCAGGATATGATGTGTTCAATATCACTGCTAACACTATTTTCTCGCCCACTGTTCTTTGTGTCGAGGGACAATTGCATACGGTGAACTTAGGTCTTTATGATGACTTTCGTAGCCTATCACAAAATTAAACCACCTTGTCTCCACAGCGTGTCACTTTTGTGTCGTTGAATGTCATAATGAGAAAATAATCCATGGCTGACTGATTTGTTAAACTCCGATGGTTGTTTGCACCTTTCTTATCCTGGAGCACATCGAAACTATTACTTCCTGTACCAGGTAAATAGTGAGCTAACAGTGTTGTGAACAATTGGGTATATCTAAAGGTGTTAGAACATTTGTAGAAACTCATATACTATACTGGTAATACCTACTGCTAATATGTTCCAAGATAGAGGGGCACTACGCAGGTTATATATGTGCTATGTGGTTTGTGTAGATACTTTATTGACAATTGCTTAGGGTTGAACCTGTGATATTTGACAACAAAGAATAGAGACGACAACGTTAATATCGGGTGATGAACGTTGGAATATTATTATTCGCATACAACTCGCGCAGTATGTTCACACAATTTTCAGTGCCTTGTCCTTCCTAAAAACGATTAGGTTTTTTGTTTATTACCCCACTTGTTCAGGGTCGGTCAAATGAAATGCCATTGAACACTGTATAATACTCTTCGTGAACACATATGATTGGTATTTCATTGAAATTGGACTAATTAAATGAAGTCCTTATTTTTGGTCTCCAATAAATAACGAATAGAAAACCATAATGGAGAGTTAAGACAACATATTTGAGTCTCGCATGTGATTGATATATGATAAAAAACACCCTTTAGTTTGCGCAGCTAAGATTGAGACTTGGGACTCACACAAGTCTCTCTATCTCCCCTGAATCCTTGGCTAAAAATTAAACAGATTGGGTCCTATTATTTAGTATTTTGTGTTTAGTTTAATGTTGTTGTACAAGATATAAGTAATTTAGAATAGAATCTGAAAGTTCTGGTGATATATTTTGGACGATTGAAACGGCACATATTAAATGGAGGCTTGCTGTAAACAACTCTGAATCATAGAAAAATATTCTAGTGCAGTAAACTTCTGTATCCCCTGTTAAGTACTTTTGTAATTTATGTGCTTTCTGCTTTTTAATGTTCCAATTAAGGAAAGATAAGAGATTTTTTTATTACAAACAAATGCACGGAAGGGATTGAACATGACTCATGTGATGCATCAGTTTATGCCAGGGTTTCTTACGTCAAGATGATTTGATTATTTGTTGTACAAGACAATTTTACACATAATTGTTCAATTTGTAACTTGCGTATAAATCAAGTGTGAAGCCTGGCAGACATTAAGCTTCATTATATTAATATGCATCACAGCTTATTTCAGGGTAGATTGGCTTCAAAAATAAGCGTTTCCTTTTTTGATTGATAGATGGCAAGGAACATCTTTCCAGTATCAGCCTTATGCCTGTATATGTGGTTCCTTTTTAGGGCAGTCTTCAATCTATCAAAACATTATTGGCAAACATTTACACTCTATCTATCAACTCTTACAGCTAACTTCAGGAGCCATTTATATCTTGGATTACTTCTGATGGATTGTTATTAGGCTCCTAAGTGCTCGAACATGTCCAGATGTTTTTAAGGCCCTTTGTCCTTCAAACAAGGAATCTTGAACCGTTTCAACTCATCATATCAGTTGTTAACTTTGGTATCTCGAACATTGATATCTCAAATTACTGTGGAATCTCGTTCGTTATAATGTGATCGGGGGATCCAAATATGTTTTGGAGATTTCAATCGTTGTTGTCATATTCACATGTATGCTTATCGGCCCACGATGGTTTAGTGTGCCTCCCACGAACATATTGAGTGAGTATATTCAGTATCGTACATAATAAGTTCCCATTATTCGCTATACAGATTAGGATAGGTTTGCTCCAGAGTAATTCCACGTCCCCGTACGAACTTTGGCCGCCACTAAAATTTAAGAGATCTGTGATGTCCACTCAGCGTAGAATCCATATGTGTAAATCATGGTCGGTGAAAGTGTCCATACTCACAGTTCGGGATTGTTTGCTCGCATTAAGGGAGCAGGACATCTTAGCTTTTTTTTCCTCACCTAAGTATTTTTCCTTTGGAATGCATAGGCTCATCTGGGAGTAATATCATATCGAATTCTCCTAATTGACTATTCTCTTGACGTTTTTTTTTGGTCCCATTGAGTTGAAGCTAACGTTGTTTGTATGTATATGCTCTCTTCCATCCATTATAGCCTCCCCTTTCGTAAGGTGTGGATATACCACTATAAGACATGTGTGTTGTTGGGACCGGATTTAGTGTTGATTTGACCTTGATCTTGTACTTTTAACTGCATCGGCCGTCATACCTGTTCAGACAAAAGTTATGGACATAATTTTTAGTATGGACAAAAACACTTGTAATTGTCTTTTGCCCACTAGGCCTTTCGATATTTCGGTATATTCTTGTACGAGAAATAGCGACCCACCCATGCTTTCCTACAGAATACGCAGGGGAGTTGATATGTGTGCCCATTTTGGTTGACTTTTTGCTAGAGTAGTGGTGGACATCTTTAGTGTTCATCCGACCAACCTATCATAAATACATTTTGATTAATTATGGGGAGTAACAAATAACATTGTGACTCTGCGGCCCCTCCTTTTTGTCGTGTTGTCACGATAATGATCATTTAATCCCCTAATTAGGTTAAATGTTCGCATCATTATCTCAGCACCTATAACACACCTACTAGTGAATATTATCAAATTTCTTGGATAAGGATCCACATCACATTTTTTTAAAACATTTGCAACAATCTCAATTAAAGTGATAACCAACTGACATTCAGATTAATGAAATTAGTATAGCATTGTTATAGGGCTGTCCCATAGAACAGCAAGTTTAGTAGGAGTTATCCCTCCTTTTTGATTTTGAAAGCCGATGCTCCAACCACCAGATACACAAATGGCCGTAAGAACCGAAAGAATTCTCGCTCCCCTTTGCATATTCGACAGAATCAAAAGTTGTAGTAAATTTGGTGTGGCATTGACACACATATCCTAGTCATAGCTGCCTTTCTCATAACAACTTTTAACCTTGGATCATAACTTTTTTTGACCCTATGCAACATCAAAGAGACACATAGATAAGATCAATTTCAAATGAGATTAATGCCCTATTTCATAGGAGCCACTAAACATGTCTTTAGTTGAGGGTCAAGAGTCGATCTCATGCAAGGTCCAAGTCACAAATTGATAAAGTTTGGAATTTTGCCACATCATATGGGCAGTGTTTCTCTACATTAACTGATTCACTGGTTATAATGTACTTGTTCATTTAGACACGCATGTATTTAATAGTTCTCCTTCCATCGCCTTCTATTTTCTGACACCGTTCAATTGATGTAGCAACTAGATGAAGAGGCGATTTGAAGTTTTGGCCTAAATACATGTTTTCAAGCTCTCTCTCTTTTTAAATTACTAATGCGAAAACCACTAACAGCAAGTTCCAAAGTATTTTAACTTCATCTTATGAATGCATAGGTGGTAATGCGGGAATGAATTTATCTGATTTTGGCATTACGTCAACAAGAGGAGCGACCCGCTGAAATCAAATATTCTGACAACTGCTGAATGGATCGCAAATTATAATGATTGTTGACTGTTTCAAAGGCGGTCTGACCCTAGGAAATCATTGGAAAATGCAGGCCCTCTATATTTCAAAAGTGTGTCAGCACAGGCTTCATGAATTTAATTGATACCATTGTTTGGTTGCCATTTCTTACAGAGCATCATTATCATAAAAATGTGTAAATTACACTATGCCTGTCAAACCTTACGGTCATTAGGTGAACTAAAAGGTTTTATAAATTTCGTACTCGTTTCAATTGGATGAAATTTTTGATTACTAATGTAAGCTTTAGGGAATAAGTGCAAATGTTTAAAATATTAGTTTCTTGGATGGGTCATTGTAAATTAAAGATATCATGAATGAAAATTGTTTGCGCAGTAATGCTGCATAATACACTTATATAAGGTTATTTAACAACGTGAAGGTTACTCACTCTCGGCGGATGAATATTAATTTTTATTACATGAAAATCCAACCATGATTTTGATAACTTGTTCAAATCTACTAAAACAATGATGCTATTTTTTTTTTTTTTAACCCACCTCTCACGAAATTAAACTTTGGGGAAAATTAGACTACATGACTGCGCAATTGACTTATATATGAAATCTTACAACAATATTTTATCCTTTTTTCAATTTCTTTGATACCTGTATTTTTTGGTGCATTTTCCATGTTACTAAATTTCATCGCACGAATTATGTGTCTGAGTCTATAGATCGTTAATATAGCTTGAATAATTAAGATCACTCGCAAGTGAATAAGATAGAGTTATATTGAACTGCTATTGCTAAAATGTGGTTTTCCCATGACCTTACTCCTTAGGTCTTCAGCCAAACCTCCATAACATTAGTCGGATTCATGGTACACTGTTCTCTTTTGAGCCTCCACCTTAAACTTTTTGAATTTCCAATGTTACCTCCTCCTGAGGTCCTTTGCGCAAATCCCTAGAATATTATGTTGATTTTATGGGGGTGTGCCAATTGCCTTCGGGTTTTTATAAGTCCTATGGAGTCCGGCTTAAATTTGTTGATCTCGCTTGGGGGTTTAGCCACATCCGCCTTAACTAATGGAATTTTTAAATGGTCCCATAGCTAAACCATAGTGAGGTGTCCTGTTAGAACCTTGAACCTCTCTCTAACATAATTGTGGTAATAGTACTTTAAGGTGGAATGAAACGTTTGGCCATTTTTTGCCTATGAATTGCAGTAAGTAATTTTATTGATATTGAAAAGATGTGTCAACAGCCATAAAATACTACAATGGACCTTCAATTTGTTTCCGATTTAGGTTATAAAGGATATTCTTTATTATGATTTGTGTTTTAATAACAAAACGGAGAAAAGAAATACTCATTCTTTTGTCCTAACCATCCTCTGTCCGATTACATAACTTCTATCAGCACCTTAGCTTTGTATTGAACAAAGTTAAGGAAAAATGTATTGTAATAGTAAATGAAAGACAATCAATCGAAAACAAAATTCTTATTTCAGTGCCACTAAAGATAGATAAATCATACGTTTCATGTCTTGGAGCGAAAAACATTGCACAAAAATATCAGAAAAATCGTTTTTTTTTAATCTATTATCAAGACAGCGTACAAAAAACACTCGGAATATTATTGCTAATTGGAGAAGCACATATATTAACAATAATTATTCAAAGACCAAAAATTGAATAAAACTCTTAAAAAAGGAACACATGAATAATGAGTTTGCATTTAATCTCAAAAACCTTTGTATATAAATAATCCACTGTTAAACAGGATAGTGTACCCCACTTCACTCTATGCTGTATTAGAGAAAAATGTAAAAAACAAAAGTTGAACATTAATTATGACGTCCAACTAAGCTCATATTAATAATTATCGAATTCTAAGTTTATCTACTATGGCAAATAAAATCATGGATACTACATATAAAGGAATGGCAATTAGATCGAGATATATATACAGTAAATCACATTTACTTCTAGATCAATTATGATTTATTTTATTGTTGAGAATAAATAGTCTAGTGGAATA
Source organism: Ostrea lurida (assembly GCA_903981925.1). Classification (NCBI taxonomy): domain Eukaryota; kingdom Metazoa; phylum Mollusca; class Bivalvia; order Ostreida; family Ostreidae; genus Ostrea; species Ostrea lurida. Next base: position 12,823 of record CAJDSM010091405.1, read on the forward strand.
TAACCCTTAGAATTAGCACCACTGACTAATTAATCAAGTTTTAACTAGGCTCAGTGCATACTAGACTTATTTGCTGGGATTGGAATTTCCGCCTCCAAACATTTGAAAACCCCAGACCATAATATCAAATATGTAGAGGAGAAAAAGTCGGTGGTAAATGAGTACGAGTGTGTTCAACTCTCGTTTGAGAACACCGCAGTATATAACCTCGTATTGGTGAATTGGAATCTAATAATTTTTTTCGGTGTACATTAGGCAGTTTAGAAACTTATCTTGTTCTTCCTCTGAAACCGATACTAAAACGCTCGTAATAGTTGCGCCGAAAACGTAGACAGACGTGTTACAAGCGGAAACGCGTTCACTTAGTTATATGATAATAGATGACTGTAGGAGAAGTTTCATTACTGCCTTAAGGGAGATACTAAAAGACACGGGTCCCGTATTCACAAGCTTACAGGACTGAACGTTCTGCTCATTTAAACGTGGCAACTGCATAAAAGTGAGAGATCAGCAATATTTTGTGTAGAGTTATATTTTTCGCCTCTCTTGTCATTTGAAAATTTTAGCCTCGTGGTGAGGCTTTGACAGTTAGAAACAACTGTATCTTCTATTTGCACGATTTCTGTTTTGAGGTATTAGAGGGTTGGCTGTGTTTATATTGTGAATATCCTCCTGCTTTGAGAAAATCGGCCAAACTCCCCTCGAAACGTGGAGGGGGTATAAATGATGCTCTTGTTTTTAACCTCCTTTGTTCGGTATCATAATCAAAAGATGTTCGTTTTCACCTGACCAGATTCATCCATGCAAGACTCCAAAACAAGTAAATTGTTGTTGGCATTTTTTCTCTGAAAACTGCATACCAACAAGCATTACCTTGATATTTTGCGTATACACATTTAACTATTCTTCTCACCACTTTCCATTTAGGGGTCTCGCATACGGCACTTACTGAATTCACCACCTTTCGCATGTCAATTCCTGGGTTTAACTCCTGCATCTAGTTAAGTTATATGTGTTCCGGTGCGTACTGAACAAACAATATTTTATTTTCATGCATAATGCGCACACTCTTTCTCTGATAAACTGCCATAATATGCAATAAAGTATAACTTTAAATATGTGGTATATTCACTTATCATAGTAGGATCCCATCACCACAATTCTTGTTATAGTAATTCAGACCCTGTTCGCAATCTGTCATCAACTTCCTAATTTCATGTTAAGGCATGAGGATTTAGTAAAGTTTTGGTGTTCTTAATTGAGTCTTATATTTGAAATAGATATTACCAAAGGTATATTGAACTAACATTCTCTAGGTGGACAGCAACTTTTAGTAAACTGACCTATAGAGGGAGGGGTATCTTAACGTTTAATGACTATTGTACAATTTTTAATTTGGGTCAATACATCAAAATAAAATTATTTAAACAAATTGAAGAAATTTTTTAAACTCTGTACTGTTATTAACTATCTCATCAATTTCTTCTACTATAATTTCGATAACTGAATCATGCTTTAGGATTGGCATAAGTTAGTAGTTAAGGTCTCTTGCAAACCCCTTGGGGGCCTTAGTGATGAGGCAAAAACTGCGTAAAAGTGACCAATTTTCAAAACCGTTTTAGGTTCTTCCTATAACTGCACAATTAAAAATAATTAAGATAAAAGTGATGAAGAGCAGGAAAGGGCTCTACCAAAATTTGTTAATTTGGTGAAACCTTGGGTAGGGGTTCTGATTCAGGATGGGGCACATTAACTATGGTACTATTGTTTATATGTTAATTTTCATTTGAAAAGCCTAAACTTCCAGCAGTATTATAGAGAAGCACTGGCAACATACCTTGTCAAAAGAATTTAGTTAAGACAGGAAATAACCTTGATATCTGAAAATATCTTACATATTTACTTTTAGGATCTACATACCCTACAAACTTAAGGGGTGTTAACCGGAAAAGGGAAAGGCAATTGTCCCCTTAATATGTCATTGGACGGAATATTTATTTAGATAACACCAGTATTGGAAGTTAAACAGAACAGACTTAATGGGTCGTAAAGTTATGATGTGAGTTATGACAAATAAATAATATATATATGAAAAAAAAAAAAAAAACAAGAAAAAAGAATCAATAATATATTCTCAAAAACAGATGCCTTTTTAGACGTTTTAAAAATACAAGTCGTCCCTTGCTATCTCGAACTTGATGGTACCTAATAAGTCGAAAAAACTTCAAGATAATCTATGTATTCGAGATCCATTGACGGATTAATAATAAGGAATTAAGCCTAACATAACCATCTGTATTTGAGATATCATGGTCAAGATACGGAAGTTCCACTGTCTAACGCAAAACACTGTTTAAATGATTTAAGTTGACCATTGAGGAACAATGCTTGTCAGCTTGTGAGGTTATATGTCAAATCTATTGAAGTGTGAGATTATGTTTGTAAACAACTGAAGAACAAAATCCTGAACAATCTCATCTTGATACAGATTTTTGCTATCAATATTTATCTAAACTACACAGCTTTCTCCCCTTGATATTCCATGTCTCACCCTGTTTCTTCGTCCTCTTCTATTTGCGGCCTTGTTAATTGACTTTGTCAAGAGTGCAAACCTGCAAAATGAGGCCTAGTTGGCAAATGATGCGCGGGGAGGCGGGTAAAAAAAGAGTGGCCCTTTCAATGTCTTTCAGACAAAATGATGAAACTCAATCAAATTGAATACACAAAATATTTGTGTAACTAATACTTTGAAACGCGTGTTACTTAAACCAAGAAATAAAATCAAAAAACAGTGAAGTAGTTAATTTTCATTTTGTATTACAACGATATTTTAAAACTCTACAAAGATAGTGAATTATGAACGCATAGTCAGGCCCTGAAAATCCATGAGGAGGATCACCATCCACAATAAAATTGTTTACATTTCTTCGGAAAGCCACACCCGAAAAATCCAAAAAAAAATTTGGGAAAAATCGTACCTAGATACAAATTATTACTTCAGTGTTAAAAACTACTGAATTTTGTTCCTTTCAATCATTAAAGCAAAGAAAAAAATTCTAGTTTTTGATTTGTTTTTTTGAATATTTTATTATGCACGTTGTGCTGATACGTACCTAGACCTATTTAAAAAAATTGTAAAGCCAGATAAATAATAGTCTTAGCAACTTTTTTTCAGTCTTTTTTTAATTGACAACAATTGCCACAATAAATAAAATTCAAAAATGGATATATGAACTTTCAATGTATATACAAAAACGACTCCTCAAATTACTTCAGAAAAATTATTATACCAACTATTTGAGAAATTGACATAAAAGATTTACTTATCCAGTTTGTGCTACAACAAGATCAAATCAATTTAAATTTGAAAACACACCCCAAAATTACAATACACTAGTAGGAAACATTTATAGATAATAGAGCAATTAGCTGTTAAAACGAATAAGAGACAATAATTTTGTGAGAATTTCCACATTAAAGTAGAAAAAAATCGTAAAACACTTGCGTGAGAAACGATTAGACGATATTGGGAAATTTCTCCTTTTCTTTTTTAACTTGTTTCCAACAGTAATATTTTTTTTTCTTCATTTTATAATTTAAATTGTAATTTGAATTAATCAAGTTACCTTTTAGTGAAG
>CAJDSM010091408.1:1762-12833 GCA_903981925.1 Ostrea lurida
CCACCCAAATCACTTTTTATTAATATTATTTAGACCGGTCAATGTTGGGTATATGACATATTTATTTGTGGAAATGCGATCTATCGACGAGGTGGCACATGTTTTTTATTAAATTAGTTCGAAAACAAAGTAATGACTTGGTAATCAAAGATAGAAATTAAATTAAATTTTTTTGCAAAGCATCCCACTGGATAAATTCAATTTTTGTTCCTATTGTGTATGCACCTCAGTAAAGAGATGAGAGTAAAAGCTTGCTAATGCCTTGAAACGGGTCGGTGCACTTAATATACCTTCAAAAAGGACAAATCCATTTCTTTTTTAATATGTAGAATTGGATGTTTTCAATTAAATGATAAAGTCTTGATTAATTTGTAGCATTTGTCAATTTCATGATTGTTTCCCATATGATGGCTCAAATAGTGAATAGAAAGGTTTGAGATTAATTTTTCTTTAAGTTCTCAATGGATTTTTCCATATTTGAATCACATCCTAATATTCTGTACAGTTTTAACATTTTGCAGGTTAGGTCTTACATTTAGCCTCACTCCATTGTGGGAAATCTACAAAGTAAATGCTCACGGATGAGAGCTTGAACTGCTCATGACCAGCGGGGATACCCAGGGGCGCTCTGGCGTCACAAAACAAGCCGAGAAGAACTTGTTAGTCACTTGGGCTATGATAATTCCTGAACCAGTTTGGGGTGACTTAGAGCTTTTGATATTTCACGCATCATAGAGTGCCCTTTCTAGTTGATAAGAGAACCTAATTAGTTTTTGGGTAACAACCTGACATTACGCATTTAACCAGGGAAAGAACTATTTTTGACGCTGATATTATGTTTGGGACCTTTAAGACTTTAGAGACCTACTTTTTCAAAAAACTTTAATGGCGAACTATGTGGCTACATATGCCTAATTGAAACCAATAAAACGTGGAATAGGGTTTGTGGCTTTTGTTACAGGTAAAATAAAAAGAATGACCCGTCAATATGAATGAAGACCAATTGTTAATTGAGTACTCAACAAAAAAAAACTTTACCTAGACCTAGTAGACACTCTGGGGACATGGGGACTTTTGACACGCTACTTTTCTCTTACAAACACTTTTTAATCCTGGGCTAATATCTTTTTTGTTTAGACGCTCAATTAATAAGGAATTAGGCGGGTTTTGGAGGCTATTTTCACCTCGCCTATAAATCGATAAAGGATGCTTCATGATGAGACCTTTGGTTTTGGTACAAAACTTTTGACCTGTGACCTTTGGCTGTGGGGCTTTTGACCCTACATTCTCAAGAAACTTTTAACCTGGGCTACGGTTTTATATTCTTGAACTAAAGGGAATAGGGTCTCTAAATTGTTTTATTTAATGTATAGGCATTCTTAAATTAGCTTTTATTGGCGTGATGTGCACCTCATGGAATGAGACCTTTTTGTCTGTTTATATTGGTACAAAACTGTTGACCTATGTGACCTTGACCTTTGACTTTGACCTACTTTTCACAAGGCTATTTGCTTTAACCTGGGCTATTTCATCTTTTTGAACCTAAAGGGAATACTGTTGTGACCTTTTGATAAATATACTCCATGTTTATTATTGATGCCAACCAAAGTCAGTGATGAAGACCTTTGTTTTGGAATCAAGAACTTTTCGAGGCATAAGTGAAATACCTTGTGAACTTGGTACTATGAATTTCGTACTTGATCGGAAAAACTGTATAGAGAACGGTGAGGCAAGAATATCTGTTTAAGTGAAGCAAAAAGGGGGAGAGGGAGGCAATGTGAGATTCCTAATGTAGTAAGATGAAGCCGAAGAGTCAATAGAGTAGGGAAGGGAACGCGCTTAGTAGTGGATTGGAAATCGAAGGAGGCTTGATAGATGTACCTAAGTTGGAATTAAATTAAAGACAGCCTTATTATTTCTTATTGGACCTTACATTGTTTAAAAAACTTCAACAATAGGTGGGATCCCATCCACACTGTTCTTTTGAAAGCCAAGGGGGAGTGAAAGAGTTAGGAATATTTATGGAATAGATATACTGATGGGGCCTGGGATTCATTCCTAGATATTTGAGGGAGCCTTCTTTGTTTTGGTAGCGGGACCATGTACTGACTCGTTTGACCTAGTGATTGTGTTTGGTACTTTCGTATCCGTAGGTTTTTTAAAAAAACTTTAACCTGGCTAATATTTTTGAAGCAAAGGAATAGGGCTTTGATTATTTCATGTATAAATGCATCAATCGCATGCGATTGCTTTCTTCTTATCTTGGTTACACTGCAATAAGGCGTGCACAACGAACTTATGAACGCTATTTAGTGTTATCCCTTGGTTGATCTTTTTATGTACCAATAATCACACATTTTAAAAAATCGTCTCTGGATTTCGCAGTGTTATTCTATATAATCAATTCTACTTCTCGCACAAGCATAATTATGGGATTATGTATGCTTTCACTACAATATCACACCATAATAGAAAACAACTCTTTTCATCATGGGGCATGTATCACTTTTGGTTTTGATACCGACGACTTTTTGACCTAGTGACCTTGACCTTACCGTTTACTTACTTTTCAAAAAACTTTAACTAGCCTAGGGTTATATCTTTCGAACGCAAGGAATGAGAAGCCAGAACAGCTTTTGTATGTAGCCCCTCCATGAAGGAACCCTTTGTTTTGGTACGCAGACCTTTTGAGACACATTAAATTTATTTCCATACGCGAGAACTATATTGGCATGGAGTATTCATAGAAATGTAAACTTACTTAATTTACAAATCACTTTCTCGTGATATGGGCATAATTAAATTATTTTTATTTCAAATTAAAGAGGAGGTGATGGGTGCTTTTTGGCATTTCCACATATTTGGTTGATGCGTTCATGGTTATTTTGGGAAACTAATTATTGAGTATTTTTTTATTGACACGCTAGTTATTCTTGGAAATTAAAATTTCAAAATATTCACTAATAAACCTGGATTATTTCATATATCTTTTTTTAATGGGAGAACCAAGAGGGTTAATTATATACCTTTATTTAAGGGCTATTTATATTTGGTGCGGGAAAATTATCAAATCTAGATATCCTTTTAGCCATTAACATCATCTTCACTGCGAACCATCAGATAGCTATTGTCTATTATCTGGATTTGGACTTTTACCTAAAGGGGGGACTGGAAGGCTTCTCGATAGTCCTATGGTCTAAGCCTGCCATCGGTTCGGAGACTATGTTGGTCTTATGACAACTGTCTATAGTATAATGGTCATTTCTGGTTTTTGCGTTATAGTGCGGTTTAAAAAACCACCTTTATACCAATGACTTACGCTGTTCTATTTTCTAGAGTTTCACATGAATTTATGCTCTCAATTCAAAATAGTTAATCATATTATTAGTGGGACTAATTGATTAGGAAAAAATGTTATTAAACTCTTTACGATTAGTAAAGGAATGGGGAAATAAGATCTGCTTGCATCTGTTCCTTATACATGTTTTGGAACATAGAGATGTCAAGCTTTAAGTGTGATTAAATCATTTCACAATATACCATTTTTGTCTGCTGGTCTTACTGATAAAGATTGGTTGCATAACATATTATATTATCTGACTGATCTAGATAGAGATGAGAATGTGGATTTTAAAATCTTAACAAGGTTTTTGGTTATCTCTTTGTAAATAAATTTTTAAATTGTTTAAATACAGTCATAAAAGTTCAGAAATATGGACTAAAGTGCAAGTTAAGCCCGAAAACAAAATGTACTTATCAAATTTTTTTTTAAAAAAGTAGTTTTTACATGTAAAATAATCGGCATTATAAACCAGAATGTTAGATTCAACGGTTTGTTTCTTTGTTTTTCTTCAAAATTATATGTACTTGCATCCTTTTTGCAAAGGTTTATGTGAGATAAGATTTAAAGAATTCATAGTATAAAAATTCTATGCCCAATCATTCTGATATGCAATTATTCTTATAAATATAAATTAATTTTATTCTTTCAAAGATAATTGTATCCCTTTCCATTTCACAATTACCGTGGTTTGCAACGAGACCCATGACACAGAATATGTTTATAAATAACTGTACCACAGGTAAAATGTACGTGATGCTAAATTATTTTCCGGCAGCATTTTATTGGACTTTTTTTTTGTTGAAACTATTTGGACAAGCAAAAATATATTTGTGTCAAGCTTCACAACAAGTATTTCGATACTACTATGATCCAATGGACAAGTAGGCAAAATAATAAGCCTACATATTTCGTCAAGCGACTAAGGCTGAGATTACTGAAATGAGTTATTTGAAAGGCAATAATTATGAATTTTGGTTAGCGTATTCTTTTGGTATGCAAATCATTTTTTCTAAATGATATCTGTGTAGAATCCACTTTTGACCTTATAAGGTAGGGCACGTGTATACTGGGATTTTGAAATTGAGATATGGTGATGGGCATTTCATATTTTCGTCACATAGGCTGTATTTTTAACCACTTTGTGGTTGAACCCTAGATAACTCTCTGTCCTTTGTCAACCAAATATCCGCTGGGTATAGACTTTCTCGGACATTGACTCTGAGGAAACACATCTTTAAATTGATTTATTGGGACACACTACTGGTATATTGGTAACTAGAAAAAACGGGAAAATACCTAACCTTAATTTTTCTTAATGCTATAATGGTGAGGGTAGTGTTTTTTTAACAAGATTGTTCTTACTAATGGTAGGGTTATGGCACCTTCTGATAAAATAATACATTGGCGGAAAGTAAACCAATGGTGGTAAATCGTAATCCATAGGTCCAAAAAAAGCAATTTAATGTCAATCTATTTGCTGCAGGTTAAGCTATAGCGTGGGGGCACGGCAAGACCTTTGCAACAAAGTGCCACTTCCTTGATAGAGAACAAGGCTGTTAGTGAATCCTTAGGACTTCGGCTATATGGGATCGGGAGGCATAGTAGGGCAGTTAAAATCACATCCTCTGTCTTTGGAATTGTTTAGAATAGGGCTTTTATTGTGGTGTGGTTACAAACACTCACGGGCCATGATTGGTCAGTTATGGTATAAGGGTACTCAATATAACAAGTTAGCTCGGGTTCGGTTCCCAGGGTGGGTCGGCTCTAACTTGAGGCGCTTATCACCGTGACCTTTGACACATATATGGCTGTCATTGATCAAAATGTGAAGGCCTTGTAGGGGCCACACAGGGTGATGGTGTTGAGTACAAAGCGGTGTGAAAGCAATGCGGCGCAGAGGAGGAGGGGTGCGCATTTGTGGACAAAGAAAGGAAAAGAGACTATTAAACATTGTGGATTTTACGTTGCAAGGACAAGGGGTACCGGATATTACTTGAGGGAGAAACAGCAGCAACAGAGATTGAAATCTTGTAGTGGTATGATCTGGGTTTTGGGGCCTCTTCGTGTCATTTTTATTTGTTACATTTTTTATCACGCGTGCTTTCCTCACACTTATTGCTTTAACACTTTCTGATTACGTTGGTAACAAACTTCACGCATAGAATGGCAACTTTGTGACTTTATTGCCATAATTTAGATTTTTATGATGGTCTGGACCTTTGACACCAATTCAAATTGATGCATCAGGGGCGCAACTCCACTTAATTGACACTCTTTATGCTATGAAGAATAGAACGTGAGAACACCTAATTTATATGGGGACATTGAATCGAGGTGCCAATAAAGTCAATGAAATAAGACGATATGGGTAGTGTTGGGAGGTGAATTGCAACTTGCGGGAGGAATACGTTGGAAACATTCAGATAACATCGCCGATATGCACATAATTTTGGAAGCTGTAGCTATTGTTTAATGATAATTTTGTCAATGAGAAGAATGAATCATACGCTCGTGATTTGAGGATGAGGTAGTGGGTGAATAGATATAAATCGGGAAGTATAATGGAAATATTATGTGGATTCTTAGATAACGATCTTTTAAGTTCGGACATGCATTTGTATTTGTTAATTCTAACGCTTGCTTAAAATCAATTCAAAAGCTAATCTCATTGTGCATCAGGGGAAATTTTCGGGGACCCAACCAATAATCGGCTGGGGGTCGGTGGTCAATACTCGATGAGAGGGGAAGGATGTCAAGGGGTTCTTTACAATTCCATCGACTTTTTATGGTATGACAAGGCATATATACATGTTATGGGTTAATGAGAGAAACTGGAGACACTGAGGGATATCTCTGATATCATAATGATTGTTTGATCTACTCACTCCATGGTGTTACTCAATGCATCCACCGTCAATGGCTAGGGTAAATATCAACTCACTACTATAAAATGAAGTTGCACTATTGAGATTTTGACCAGTTTGGCCGTCATGACGGTGAAAGGGCATAAATATCAGCTAATGTGCCTTTTTCTATATCTAACTACTCATAAGTGATATCAAAAACATTATCCACAGAGTGCTCAATAGATTCCTTGAATAGACTTTATCTTACGATCTTGGTCTTGGGATATCGCATGACCTACAAGGTCATACGGGTACAGATTCTCGCGCGACGTATTTACTCAATTTCTCACCATTAAGGCTGGTTAATAATTAAAGTCCATGTAACTGTTGGTGGTACTTGAACAAGACGTAAATTAAAATTAATAAATGGATCAGTGTATAAATCCTTGAATAAGTGTATCAATACTTAATTTAATTGTGTTTTATAAAAGCGTAATTATACTATCCAAAATTTCTACTATATTATACTACTATTATAATTTGAGTGAGACCTCACCTTCGTTACTATTAAACTACAGATCCTCTTATATAGTGTTTATTAGGTTAGAATGTACATCGTTGGTGATTTTTTTCTTGTTTGTTCCTGCCAGAGGATCGTGGGAGGCAAATGGCATATTTGCATATTTGGTTTGGTATTAGTAAGGGAGTCGCCCATTAAATTTTCTGTAGCGATCGAGATCTGGATCCTTGTGATCTCAAGACTTTAATGCAACATTGGCGGAAAAATCTGCACTCTCTGACTTGCTCTTTTTCTTTTCTTTTTTTTTCTTGTTACATTTATGGTTCGTGCTCCACAGAGAGGCTAGTCTTGTTTTTGCCTGAGGGGGTCAATGACAATTAAATGAACCTAAATGTAGATGATGAAATCTTATGTTTAGTCATTACTACCATAGTATAACACAACACCCTATATGTGCTGTCTGACAGAATATATTATTTTTCACCTATGATAATACAAGTTGTGTATAAAAAAAATCACGCTTGGTGATTAAATCACACCAATTGAGGAACCCAGTACAGTTTTCAGTAGTATTTATTTTATTAAGGTGTGTGGGAATGCTAGTCTACTGGTACAGATAATGTAGGGTACATTTTCATAAGTGGACTAACCAGTCATTGAGTTGTGTATGGATAATACACGCTGAGGTTTTACGGAATGATGTGGTGTAAGAACTAAAGCATTGTGTTTACAGTTTTTCTGATTAGCGTATACAGTGGGGAATCAATTGACATAACCTGGAAACTATCAGATTAATTGGATTTACGTGTAAAATGAGAAATTGATTAGCACGTAGTTCAAGACCATGATAGGGCCAGTGAAAATGTAAATGGCACTATTGGAATAGGAATTATGGCGCGATTGGGCTAACGGTTTTTGTAATCATTTGCCTGCTGATTTTATATTTAGGCTGCTGCTGTTGATCAAAATATTTGTAAATACAAACTGGCATGTGCTAATAGTGACTTCAATGTACAGATATTTTGTGCTTAATCAGTTCTTTTTCCAGGTGTTGTTGCAATTGTTTGTGAGCTCACCGTAGGCAAGAACTGAATAAGGTCTGTCATAGTGAGTCTTTATCATGCTACGATGCGCTTTTTTTGTCCTATTCGGACGTTCGTACGCTTTCGTCTGTCTGTTAAACTTTGTCACATTTGAAAGCTTCACTATGAAAAACACATTTGTACGTGCAAAGATTCCTTTCGAAATTTAGTCAGTGGAGTTTTGGAATATTATCAAGAGACTTAAATTCTTAAATTTGGCAGGTTCTTTTAGACCTACCCGCTGCGGGGCCTGTTAGGGGCGGGGGCAAAAAATGTTCAAAAAGTTGAAATATATCTTACGATATTAATCTTGCTATCTTAGTTCACTATGATGGGCGATACGTGTCCTATGAGAAAAATAGATAGCTGAGACGTCATAGGTCTAGAAATTATAAGGCCTACTCTACCATAATCCAGCGTTATGTGTATATTATTATTATCAGAATCATGAACCCGGATTGGTTGTGTTTATTGTTAGTGGGGTTCACAAGTAATGGGATAAAAGTTTTAACTATAGCAAATAATGTAGAGTTGTATATATTTGTCGCAAGAATTTACACTCTCTCTCTCGATCTCACTGGGTGTGTGACGGTTATCTTCAATACCAAGTTTTTTGCCGGAAGAACTTTAGTTAGTGGGGTCGGTTATGTAGGCACATTCTTCTAAAAAGCACATTTTTTCTGCACTATTTCGATAAAAGCTAATACAAGCTCAGGCAATCATTTGTAGGGGGAGTAATTTGTGTGAGTTTTTTGCCGGAACACATAAAATGGAAAATATGTTGTGTATATATATAAGAGATTCTAGTGAGTCAAATTTTGCTGTGATTTGATGTAAATGTGAATGTTATCATAAAAAATAGTCTAAAGAGACTCAGAATACAATCCGATTTTTTTAAATATAAAAATATTTACTTGTATTTTGTAAAAATATTTATTTGGTTGATATTTTTTAAAATCTATGGATGAATCTTCAAAAACATTGTCACTTAGGGAAAAAGATATGTGGGAAATATATTTTAAAAAAGAAATTGAAATGGAATAGCCCAAAATTTAGAAATATTGCGATTTTTCAAAATTTGAAACCAAGCCCGATCGAAATTACAAACAAAAAAGTCATAGAGAGCATTGTAATAAGAAACTACACTCCCTGATGTAAATGGTTTACACATTTAAATAATTTTATAAAGGAAGTAAATTCTTGATGAAATGTCCATCATAATTACCAGTAATAATGACTATTTCAGTCAATTTCTATCAATTTTGATCGGGATCGGTACTTTTTTCTCTCGCTGAGAATAAATCTGATATAGCGATATATCTGAACATAAGACCATTTCATTACGTCAACAATTTCTTTTTAAAATATACTTGTCTAACGTGTCTGTCATTTAATTAATCTGTTTTTTTTGAGGATTTTTCCATAGATTTAAAAAATATCAACAAATAACATTTTCAATATTCGTAAATATTTTTTTCTCGAAAAAAATCATAACTTCTTTTTTCGGGGTCTCTTGGGCATGTTTATTAGAATATTCATATCATGTACCAAATCACAGGCGAAGTTTTGGACACTAGAACTCTTATTTGCAAAGAAAGACACTTTTTTTATCATTCCGGGAAAATAAAAAAAAATTCATATAAATAATGAAGGCTTGTATTACTTTTTCGAATGTGAAACCATGCCTTCTTAAAAGGTGCTTAAATGATCATCGTAAAAACTTTTGAATGTAATGAGCCTCCTTAAGACAAGTTCAATTGCCACATTTTGAAGGCACATGGGTCAGACTGATACCCCCAACCTTTTAAGTGTTTAATATTTTGAAAGCCTATGAGATCCCGAACCTGCAATTTGGCCGCAAACCATATATTCTGTCTTGTGTTGAAACGAGTCATCTGTTGACACATAATAGTGAGGGCCTCTTGGATCACGAACTGACTCCGCTGTTTTAAAAGAGGTTTGATATCTTGTAATAACTGTTAAGACCCCACCTCAAACCATTGTTTTCTTGATGCTGTTGAGACAGTTTATGACAATGTGGAGGATCCCTCGGTTTCTATCTGCCCGGACCTTAAAATAGTATAAATTGAAGCTATGAGTATCCCATCCCCTCCAATCCATATATCTGTTTAGTGTGTAACGACAATGTAAATAATAAAAGGGCCCAGGCAGCCTGACCCAACTGTCATAGTGGTCCGTGTCTTAATTTGTCTGTTGTGATGAGTCTTTTTAGAAAGTTGCAGAGGTTTAACTTTAGTCCATAACATCTGAAGATACACATTGTAAACCATCTTTCGCTTCTCTATAAACAAGGTTCAGGTGGATGATGTGCCCCAATGGCATATCTTGTTAGATAGACTACATAAGATAAATTCGCAAAGGTAAAAACCAAAACCAGTACAGTTACATCTATAATTGTATGTCAGAAAGGAAAACAAAAATCATTACCTGACAAGCAGACAAACCATTCAATCTTTTCCGCAGCACGACTCATCTATGAAAACGCACAATTCAATGGGACGGTTGCTTAAAAAGATTGAGATCATTACAACAAAGGTGGTGGCATTTCCAAAGGACATGAGAGTGTCGGTGGAATTCAGGAAGTTAATGAAAGGAATCCCAGCAATCAATCCTCTTCCGTCTTACTAGACTTTTCATTTAACCTTCCTGAATTCCACCGACATCATCTCAATGTCCTTTGGAAATGCCACACCTTTGGTCTTGTAATGATTCTCAATCTTTTTAAGCAAAACGTCCACTATGAATTGTGCGTTTTTCATGATGAAGTCGTGCTGGAAAAGAATTAGAAATGGTTTAAGTGCTAGCTTGTCAGGTAATGATTTTTGTTTCTCCTATTCTGGACATACAATATAAGATGTAAACTGTACTGAGTTTTGGATTACACTTTGCAGAATTTATCATTAATGTACTCTATCTAAACAAATAGCCCATGGGCCACATCATTCACCTGAACACTTTGTTTATAGAGAAGCGAAAGTTTGGGATTTACAATGTGTCATCATTCAGATGTTATGGACTAAAGTTAAACCTCTGCACCTGTTCAAAAACATACAACAAAAATAAAGACACGAGAACCACTATGACAGTTGGGTCAGGCAGTTGCCCTGGGACCCTTTTTATTATTTTAACATTGTCGTGATACAATAAACAGAAAATATATGGATGGAGGGAGGGTGGGAATCTCAATAGCTTTCAAATACTATTTTTAAAAGGTCCGGGTCAGTAATGACCCGAGGGATCCTCCACATGTGTCAATAAA
>CAJDSM010091425.1:0-12672 GCA_903981925.1 Ostrea lurida
CCCGCGGGTCGAATAACATGATTATGCCGTGACATTTTCTTTTAAAATTGTTTATCATTTCTATATGAAGAGTTCATGTATGAATTCTGAGATAAGATTTTTATGCCCCTGGAATCTTCGATTTGGGAGCATATAGTTTTTGTTCTGTCTGTTTGTCTGAATGTCCGTTTGGCCACAAAAACTTTAACATTGGCCATAACTCTTGAATGGCAAGTGATGGGACTTTCATATTACACACATGTGTTCCTTATGACAAGCCCTTTCTACTGGTACAAAATTTTTTGACCCCCTGACCTTGATCATGAAGTTTGACCTACTTTTCAAAAACTTTAACATTGGCCATAACACTTGAATGGCAAGTGATGGGACTTTCATATTTCACTTGTGTTTTCCGTATGACAAGTCCATTCGTCTGGTACCAATATTTTTGACCCCCTGACCTTGAAGTTTGACATACTTTTCAAACACTTTAACATTGGCCATAACACTTGAATGGCAAGTGATGGGACTTTCATATTTCACTTGTGTTTTCCTTATGACAAGTCCATTCGTCTGGTACCAACATTTTTGACCCCCTGACCTTGAAGTTTGACCTACTTTTCAAAAACTTAAACATTGGTTATAACTTTTGAATGGTAAGTGATAGATTTTTCATATTTCACATGCATAATCCTTTTGGCAAGCCCCTTTCACTGGCATGTGGAATCTGGGGGCATCAGTGTTTCACAAACACATCTTGTTCATATTAATTCCAGGCATGGTAGTGGTAGTAATGCAAGGGTCTTTAGGATTTTATACCCAATCGTTCCAAAGATTTTTATTCCCCTGGAATCCTTGATTTGGGTGGCACATGGTTTTTGACCTGTCTGCATGTCTTGTTTGTCTGCAAAACTTTAACATTTGTCTATTATAATTGACTGCCTTATTTTTTTTTTGATAGGGCTGTCATATTTCACATTTGTTAACCCTAATCTTGTCAACAACGACTTTTTCATAAATAGATGTGTGCAGTGCAGAAATGTGAACAGTATTGGTAACTTGTCATAATGATTGTTAATTTTTTTTTTTTCTCTTTTCTCATTGTTATAAATAATTGCTTGTTACATGTAACTTGTACATGCCCCCCCAGGGCCCTTGATTGGTGAATAAACAAACATATATTGTATATTCCTTATGACAAGCCCTTTCCATTCCACTGGTAGCAAATTTCCTGACCATCATGGTCTTTGACTTACTTTCAATAATGTGCTGTTGGGGGCATCAGTGTTTCATGTGACCAACACATCCTATTCTCTCCTTCTTTGCTACACTAGCATCCATTAATTTTATACAATGTTCTGTAATACATGTACGTAGAACATTACATTTTTTACTTACAACAACCAAGAACTATCAAAAGATACTTACTTTTAAAATAGATACACCCCAAGATATTTTTTTTTTGTTGTCAGAGAAATGTATGCCCTAAAAATTTTTGTAGGAATGAGATAGAAAGCATTACATGTATTTTGAAATTCTAAGCCACTGGCATGAAGACCATATCCAGTAAAATTGTAGATGGGCTTTTAAAATTATTATTCATACAAGACCTTCAGCCCTGTGGAATTCCTGTTAAAATTATATTACCATTATATATATAATTTAATGAAATAAATGAATAGT
This sequence comes from Ostrea lurida, assembly GCA_903981925.1. Classification (NCBI taxonomy): domain Eukaryota; kingdom Metazoa; phylum Mollusca; class Bivalvia; order Ostreida; family Ostreidae; genus Ostrea; species Ostrea lurida. Next base: position 1,663 of record CAJDSM010091425.1, read on the forward strand.
TTTCTAGTGTTTCTATCACACTTGAGTAATCTAAAGTACTCAAAACTTTTATGTTACATCTCTCTTTCTCTCTCTCTCTCTCTCTCTCTCTCATCTCTCTCTCTCTCTCTACTCTCTCTCTCTCTCTATGGGGCCAGTGAATTTCTCTTTGGTCAGGTAAACAGACTAAATACTAAGCCCAAATGGCCAGTGCTCAAAAAAAAAAAAATCTTCAAGACTGATTCTACAAGTGAATTGTATACTTAATGGTATAAGGGGCAAGATCAAATGATCAGTGTTGGATGAAAAAAGTTGGAGGGGTAGGGGCTGGAGTAAAACTTTCATAGGCCTAATTACTTGTTGTGTGGCATTGATTACATGTGCGATTTATTTGTAATACACATGCAATAACTTTATAGACAACATGCATATTTTCATTTGTGAATAAATGTTAAAAAAGTTTTAGAATACTTATTAAATAGTAATATTACTTGATCTTTGATTTGGATCAATATTCATATTTAGTTTTCAGGGTGTGTTGAAATGTATATATATCCAGGGTGTGTGTGTGTGTGAAAACATATACTGTGGAATCATTATTGTTCGTAGGGGACCAATGTTCGTGGATATCGTGGGTCACTCTTATGAATGAATTTACGTCCCCACAAACATGTTTTGTTTTCCTTTTCATCTTTATAAATATTACGCCGTTCGCATTATTTATCAATTATCCACGAAATTAAGTCCTCACGAACCAGCAAAATTTTGGTTACCCACGAACATTGACTCCCACAAATAAAAATGATTCCACAGTATCTGGGGTGGGAGAGTTTGTTGATTGATGAAAACTATATACATATTGACTGTGACAATGTTTTGCACTGTTTAATTCCTTTTGTGGAATATTGGTAAAATCTGTTAGCTTGATGTCTTTTAATTTATTTAATAGAAAAAAAACTATGCATCAGTTGAAATGGAATGTCAAATATACTTACTTTTGTTGACATGTTATTCTGTTGGATATGATATATCTATAGTTGGAATTTTTTAGGAGCTGAAGTCTTCTCAATAGACCCTCACTATGGCAGTGCTTGTGGGGAGACAAGAATCTTGATCAATGGCGCTGGTTTTTCACTGAACAAATTTGAGGAAGGCAATCAAGTTCAACTTGTGTCTGGTGTCACTTCATATGATTGTAAAGTCAACAAGGATGGAACCATGGAAACCATGATCATGTGCTACACTGTGTAAGTTTCTGTCATGACTGATTACAAACTTATCCATCGAAAAAGTTATTTATTTCTCTAGATTTAGGGAATAACTGCCTTCTCATTTGTGATTTGTAACCCGTTAATGCTGATTTAATGGTTGCCAACTGAGTTTTACCGGCATCTCGTAAGGGGAGCCAGTAAATCAGATGTTTGCAACCATTAAATCAGCATTAACGGTCAAATCACAAATGAGAAGGTACCAGTAGTTATTCCCATTCCAATGCAATTTTGCTTGATGTTTATGTCTTACATCTTCAAGTTTATGAAATATGTTACAAAATGTTTATGCTTTGCGTCACAATCGTAATTGAAAGCTTTCCATCTCATTAATACTCATTTAACCATCTCAAATCTCGGTGCATTAGCCTTTCAGAATACAAATTTCAAAACAGTTGCATTAGAATTGTACTGTAATGTGCACAGAAGTTGCAAAACAATGGTTTGTTTCAAGTAAATGTGTAATAAAATGTCATTGGTTAAGTTTTGAATGACACTGTTATGGTTGGAGCATCATATCATGACAAGAACTTTATAAGTTTGTGCCAGGAAGTAATAGGCATATTGCAGCCCAAAGTGTGGGCATACTTGTGCAACAGGAAGGAAAGAAATGCAACGGACCAGACCAGGATTCGAACCCAGACTCCTTGATATTGAATCTCCAGTCAGGTGCTCAAGATACCTAATGAGCTGTCTAGCCACAGGTGATCAAAATCATCAGACTGCCACACCCCTTCCTCCTTAAATGTCCTCATACCTTCAAGACTTCATTCAACCCCAACTCTTTATACCCTTGCAGGCATTTTTAACAGTCAATTCCAGGAGGCAGGTCTATGGCAACAAATGTTACAGGAAGGGAGAAAATGCAATGGACCAGACCAGGGCTTCTGGCTTTAAGGCGTCCGAAATTTTCATACTATGCTAAGATAACATAATGTTATTTTGATTTCTTTCATCAGATGGGCATTTTGGGGAGCATGTGTATTCTCATAAAGTATACTGCGGGAAAGTTACTATAGATTTCATAGTAGGCCTGTTTGTTGCCAGCTTCCTCAGGATATGATACATATCACGATACAATAGTATGATACAACACATACCACGATAGTTGCCAAGCATTAGATAATCTGATATCTTCATTTCTTATCATCATATATTGTGATGCTTACGGTTGCTCACCCTTAAATAAACACATAGAATTTCTTATCAACTCTTTACAAAGGTTGATTTCTACAAATTGTAGAAACATGAAATGTCTTGGAAGATGTGTAGGCATGTTCGTTGTATTGCCACTATAGGGCAAATGCTGCTTGCATTTGTATCGTGATACCTGACGATACGATACGTGTATTGTGAGCCCACCCGATTAATACGATCAATGTATCGCTGCATCTTTACACCTCTATTTCATAGCCTATGGGGCTAGTGATACTTTAAGCTAACACTCAGATGACTGATAAGGCCTATGGACCTTATATTGCATTGTGAATTTTAAAATATGATCTATAAATGCTACCTTTTGAAAGTCTTTATGTAAGTAGGATATAAAGGAGAAATCTTTAGAGAATGTTCTGAAAGAACACAAGGGTACAATTAGTGGAAATCATATGGAAGCATCCACACGAAGTGTAGATTCATGTTCACACAATAACTCCATGAACTCCTGAGTTCAAAGAAGAGCCACATAAGCAATTTGATGTTTTACATTGGAATATATTTGCAAAATGCTTTGAAAATACAAGTTTTTTCAAAAACCAAAATTGCACAGTAGGTAGTTGGTAGTTGATATCCATAAGCACGTATGTAATGTAGATTCAATTTTATTCTCAAATGCTTGGATGGGGCCATTGTTTACATGAAAAATGCAACAGCTCAGGTGAGTGCTGTCACCTATGGGTTTCTTTGTTGTTGTGTGATCGTCACGTGACTTTTAAGGCCCACATGCTTCTTGTTTGAAATTGTGAACATTTGTATTTATAGATAGCATTGCTATTGAATATATGTTTGAAACAGTGAGTATTTGTTTCATTCAGATCTGGTATGGTGGAGGGTGCATATTATGTAAAAGTGAAAGTGAATGGCATACTGGTTGCTGATGCAGACATGTGTAAACCTGATGGTCCACAAAGTAGTAACTGTCGATTTGAGGTAAGTTTCATGTGTGCGGTTGATTTTGTGTAGGTGAGTGCATGTGTGTGTGTGTGAGTGCATGTGTGTCATAGATATTGGATACTCATAACTAAACAGCATTAAAGACAAGAAATTTCCTTATGATCATAGTTTTCAATTTGTAGATTATGTACAGATACTTTTAATGTACATATTTAAGAGATCCACATGTTATCTGCTCATAGAGTTGCAGGGTATATAGTTGCCTGTGAGTGAATGGGTTTGGAATAAATGTTGTATACACCATATATAAAGATTGCTGTTTCAGGTACTGGTCTTATACTTCCTTGGTTGATAAAAGAGCTAGATCTAGGAAAATTCTGATTTATTTCTGAATGAAGAGTTCATTTGTCAAGTTGGTCAGTTACGGTATTGAATGCAGGTCTATTACTAATTGAAAGGGACATTCCAAGTATCTAACAAGAATTTAAAAGAATTTATTTTTCTTACAAAGTTTTTGATAATCATGCAATAATTTTCAGGTCAGAAAACAGAACACTCCTTTAATAAAGAGTATCACACCTATCGCCTTCCCCCCAGGACCAGAGTCAGTACTGGACATGGAAGCTCTAATGTTTACAGACAGATATATGACCAATGTGGCAACAAGCACAAATGGCAGAACAGAAACTTTGAAAAGAGTTTATGCAGGGCCACTTACTTGTGATTTGCAGAAGGAAAATGGAGATTTGTGAGTATAACAAGGAGATCACTATTTGACAAATATTTTGTTACGTGATTGCCAAAGATGCATGAAATGCTATGCTAAGGTCTTGTTAATTTGCAGACATTTGTTGCCTTTCATAGGTTAGCTGCAAATCTATAGCTCTCTGGAAAATATTTGGACAGACCATGGAGCTATAAATCCATCCTTAAAAATTTGTGCACTGTTGAGGCCTTAGATTCCTGTGTTCTTGCATAACTGTCTCAAAAACTTTGAGGAGCCAAAATAGGCCATTATCATTAAAGTATAATGCTCTTTGTGAAAATCTTGAACTGTTGACCATTAAATAATTGAAATGAGTCTCGGTATTGTTAAAGAGAATTCTTTGATAGAGGAGGATAACACAGGGGAGCATTATGGTTCTTGAGCAACTTTTATTCCCTGACATGATTGGTTTCACTATAATACTTGGATGATGATTCTTGATGAGATTTGCCTTTATTAATCAATTTTGAACTGTCTTATGTTTTATAAAGGATTTCCAAACCTTTAGGTTCTGTTCATTTATTACAGCTATGGGCTCCAGCTAGATTCTTCAAGTTCAGATAATGGTCATATAAAGTGTAGATACCAAGGAAATTTTATTGGTAAGTAGTAACAGAAATTGATTGATCTATTTAAATGTATTGAGCAAGAGAAGTCAAATTGCACAGACTAACACACATGACCATGACAATTAAATTCAAGTGTACATGTATTTAATTTTTTTTTACAGAAACATTTTTTTTTTAGGGTTTTTCAGATATTAATGCATGTTAATTTTTTTTATTATTTTAGAATAAAGACCTTTACTTTAACCAAAAAAAAAAAAAAAAAAAAAAAATCTCAGACAAGATCAAAGCATTCTAAAATTTTATGGATGTGCAAAATTTTAGTTATGTAGCATTGTTAGATTACATGTAATTGTAGTGTTCACTTATTGGTTCACTAGAGAATTCATATTTTAAGGGTACAATATGAGAAATGTCTTGAATAAAGCATGCATTCAAAGGTAGTGTAGATTTAAGTTTATTTACAGCATGGAATACAGAACCAGAGTGGGGTCATAATAGGGTAAAGACTAGGGAAATCCAAGTCTATTAGTGAGTGGTGTGGTTCATAGGCCTTTTGTTAATATTACTGATAGTATTTTATTTCTGTGTAATTTTGGAGTACATACCTTTTATGTTTTATAAAGGATTTCCAAACCTTTACTTTAACCAAAAAAATTCGATATCTCGAACACTGATATGTTTAATGAACTGATTTGGAGGTCCCAACCACCTATTTTCTTAGTGTTTTTAAATATGTAAAACATATTAACTGGTATACTTTTATATTGACTCTATAATAAATAAAGTTTTGCAGAGTGAAATTTTCATTTCAATCTAGACATGTGTATAAGTATTCAATTTCAGTATTCTGTGGACTGTATTACAAGATGTCCTGTATGTCAAATACCCCTCCCCCCCCCCTACTACCCACCAAGGCAGGAGTAATATTATTGATTGCACATGAGAGTCTTAACTAGACTCACCACTGACACCCCATTGTGTTTTGATTTCTTGAAAGATACTGTAGTAATCCTGCCCAGCTGTGCTAGAGTTTCCTCCCTTTGCCTATGGACAGCAATGCATGTCCTCAGCACAGCCAAGTATTCAAGAATTCAGTACTAATGTATAGTTTGTGAAGAAAATTTCCATTTTCTTTTCCATTTAGGTAACTCTTTTGCCAGTTTTATAGTTGGTGATGGACCATATGGAAGGTAAGATTTTTTTTTTTCATTTTGAATACAAATACAGTGATTGAAAAACTGATGCAACTTGCTAAACCATCCAGGTAAACAACTATATGCACATAGTGGTCAAGAACCTTTGAGTTGTAGTCCTAAAGAGGAATAAATCCACAAAAAAGCCTAAATCTTAAATAAATTACAGGAATTGCTCTTTGTGAATTTGTCCTTTATTATGAAACAGGCTATTGGTCATTTTTCTTATCTTCCACTTACATCAATTCACTTTGATTTTGTGGTTTTGGCATATATTATTACCCATTAATTTAAATGTGGGGGTGAGATTGACTGACCATTAGGTTCTTTTACCAATATGTTTGAAGGTTCTTGTATCACTGCTAGCATATAAGGAAATGTATTGGTCCTCTTATAACATTGACTTCTTATAACAATTGAGTTTCGGTTTTAACTAGATCTTGTCGTGCTATGGATACTCTGCTGGTCAGTATCAACAAACAGCTCTATCAGTTCCAGACTTATGCAGAAATTACTGGTGTATCCCCAGCATCAGGGAGCACTGAAGGGGGGACAACTCTTGCTATCACAGGGAGGTACTTCACTGGGATAAAGGAGAACACTAAAGTGTATGTTGGAGGTAAGTTACTGCCCAAAACAATTGGCTTCTTCCATCATTTCAAACAAAAGGAATCTTTATCAATATTTTTATGGGGGCACATAGTTTTTGGTCTCTCTGTTTGTCTGTCTGTCTGCAGGAATAACTTTTGGATGGTAATTGATAGGACTTTCATATTTCACATGTGTATTCCTTATGACAAGCCCTTTTTACTAGTACCAAAATTTTTGACCTCCTGACCTTGAAGTTTGACCTAATTTTCAAAAACTTTAACTTTGGCCATAACATTTGAATGGTAAGTAATAGACTTCTCAAATTTCACATATGTAATCCCTTCCACTGGCATGTGGAATCTAGTGGCATCAGTGTTTCACAAACACATCTTGTTGAAAAAAGAAATATGCTTTCACACAGCAACTACTGTTTGTCATTTTAAATATGTATTTTTTTGTTTTTTTGTTTATAGCATTCTCTAGTTTTTATTATGTATCTTTATTTAGATAATGAAACTTTTCAACTGCACATGAATATTACATTTATTTTATAACGTGTTAATGAAATTGTAGGCTATCATATCTGTAATTTACCTGTTATAACGAATGTACAACATTCAGGTTTCAGGGAGAAGCTTAAGATAACTTTGATGGCAAATTAGAATGTAGACTCATGATAATTTATAATTGCACCTGAATTTATGAGATTTTTATTTTATAATTTAAATATTTCAAGTGCAAAATGCATCAATATGAATAGAGCACATAAATGCGTCTCATCTTTGTTTTACTTTTGTTTAATGTGAGTAAGTTTCTATATGAATGATACAGTCATTACTCATCTTATGAATGCAATGTATAGGCATAGTAAAAAAGATCATGCATGCTTAGAATTGATCACTACAGGAGACTGAAAATAATTTGAATGATGATAGACAACAGTTCTTATCAAAATCGTACTTTGAAGTTAAACCTACAAAGTTAATTCATATTTATAGATTTCAAAGTCATGATTGAAGGATCAAGGTTTAATATTATGAATTCTGACAGATTCCATCAGTGATTACTTAGATCATTACAGATATATTGATGTGGTTTAACCAGCACATAATGCTATCTGGTATGTCTCTCCTCTCACCATGCAATGTCTCTGTCATGAAGACATTCAGAATAAGAATTTTTGTAACCCTATATAACAATTAAGTGCAATGAATGCAAACATGGACACAAACATGTTGAAATGGTATAGATTCACTTAGCTACTGCTAGTCTTATAACTGGATACATGTCTTATATCAAACCCCCTTACTCAATATAGACTGTTTCTCTGAGACTATATCTTGTGAAAATTTGATGAATTTTACAGGTGTTCAGTGTGAAATCAAGTCAATAACCAGTACCGAGATACAGTGTGTTACTCCCCAAAAACCTGCAAGTCTACCATCATACTTTTGGGGTGAGTTTTACCTACTTTACAAGCATCATCTGTTATTAACCTTATAATATGTATAATACCGATCACTGGCAGATCCATGTAACATTAGCCTGGAAATCTCAATTTCAACAGAGTCAGAGCTGTATTTATAATGTATTCTGCCAGAGACTAAAGAGTAAAACAAAATATGTGTATAGCCCATCAGAGAGGGGCAGTTTACAGACTCTTACAAGTGCAACAGTTCAATTTTTGTCATATAAATATTTTAAAGAATTAAGATTGCAATTTTCTTTATTTTCGATACAGGCAACCGTGGATTGACTTTAAATATTTGGACTGGCCAGACAAAAACATACGCTCAACTAGGAGATATTGAAACTTTGACAAGCTCAGATTCTGGATACAGTCTGCTCCATACTGACCAATCATACTTCAGTCACTCAGCAAGCAACTATGTATCTCGAGCGCAAGGTTTTTTTGTAGCTCCATACACGGGAGAATACTCCTTTAAGATTAAGTCAGCAGATGTGTCAAGTCTCAGACTCAGCACGGACGCTGATCCAGCAAACAAGGTGAGAAGTGAGAAAGGTTTGATAGTTATAGGATGTTTGCCTAGTTGCAAGATGTTTTCAATGTATTTCATGACCATGACATTGACCTTTTACCTCCATCCCATAAAGTTTAACAGTACTTAAAATGTAGCTTCAATCTTATTCCAATTAAAATTAGATCCCTTGATCCACTCGCATGTATCACTTGTGTAGCAATATACATGTCGGAGCGGATCAAAGCGATATGTGTGAGTGGATCAGAGGATATAATTCTAATCAGATTGCTTCAACATGTTTGTCTTTTTAGTAGTATCTATAGTAAGCAGCTACTGCTATTGACTATGATATTGCAAGGGACAATCCTGTTTCACAAACTGTAACATGTCTTGATGTTTTGTGATGTATAATCTTAATTTGAGATGAAAATTTCTCCTTATTTCTTTTTGATTGACCCAATATTTAGCACTTGCTTTTAATTTTTCATTATTTCATTCTAGAGGGAAGGACAGAATTTTCTATATTATAATAACACTAATGGTAGGAATAAATGTGAATAATTTTTTGTTCTTAAGTACTACATTGTATATGCGAATTTTCAGGTTGAAGTTGCTAAATGTGAGGGCACTTGTCCAGAATATTCATCGACACAAAGTCAGACCTCAGGAAGGATAACTCTGACAGAACAGCAAAAGTGAGTTCTCTGGATAGAATTCCAAATCTGATTGATAGGGACAAAAAGATGAGACAAAATTTGATCGTATACTGAAACAAAGTTTTATATTTATGACCTGTATGAGCAAATTGCCAGTATAAAGCATGTATTAACTAGTAAGACAACTTGTGCTTACCAGTACTACATAATCGTCTTGAATTTGTGATACATGATTATGATCAATTCAAATACAGTCAAACTTCGTTATCTCGAGATGGAACTGAGAAAAATATTCGAGATATCCAAGGATTCGAGATATCGAGGGTAAAATACTTTAAGAATTAGTGATTGGGACTTCCAAATTAATTTGACATATCCATGGTATTCGAGATATCAGTGTTCGAGATAACAAGGTTCGACTGTAGGTGATATTATCAATTCAAAATGAGTAGGTGATATTACTTAATCCAAATCTACATAGGTGATATAGATGCCACCTTATGATATGGAAACATGCATATGTAATGTTTGATTGTGTGCCTGCTGCATTAGCGAGGCGACATATAGGATCACTTTAGTCGTCGGCGGTCACAAAATTTTCTGTCACATTTTTCTCAGAAACCACATAGGCCAACTTTCTGATATTTGGCCACAGAGCATCAGTATGGGAGAACTGTATGTTATGCAGTTTTCAATCTGCCGCATGTCAACTTCCTGTTTGACGCGACTTAGAATATTTCACATGGTTAAAATTTCTGTCACATTTTTCTCAGGAACACACAGGCCATCTTCCTGATACTTGGCACAGAGCATCAGTATGACAACTGTATCATGTAACACAGTTTCCAATCTGCCACATGTCACTTCCTGTTTGACGCAACTTTTAATTTTTTTGAACATAAACAATTTGTCTTCATTTAGTAGAATCTCACAGAATGGCATCTCATAACAATATCTCATCTTTCATTCTAATTCATCATGTTAGGATATGCATTGTCATTCTGGTAACCTTGAACAGAACTGAATTTTGACAAAAACATTATAATTATTATGCATTTTTGCCATGATGATACTTTAAATGATAAAGTAGTTTTTCAGCAGAAATAAAATAGGCAGGTGACACATGTTTCCTGGAAGACTTACCACTAAGTTGATATTTAATATTACAATGCCAAATATGAGTAAATGAACAAATGAAATAGAAAATAAAGGCAAATATAGATAGAACTAAATGTTACAAACAAATAAATTACAGCAAATAATCATATTAGAATGATGAAAAATTATTTGTTTTAAGGGTAAAAATGAATATCTGCCATTGATGATGACTGATAGTATAGAGTCTTAATAAACATGGTGACATCATTTGTTAAGTGACACTTCCATACAAATTAAGCTCTGATCTATGTATCCCTTTCATACAATATGCAAAGCTGATTCATTTCAAATACCCCCATCCACCCTGTTCTCTTGCATTTAATTGGTGTTAAAAAAAAGGAATGTACATTTGTGAATTCTAGAATCTAGGTTACAGACCCTTTGTAGGATCCACATTTTCAGGATGAGTGACTGAGTTAATGTTTCTTGATCCACACCTGAATCAGTTTATGGAGAGACCTCAGTAATAAGATTGAAGATGCAGAGGCTTTAACTCTTATTTGTATATATCTGTAGGTATTACATGGAAGTGTTACACTCACATGGATCCTCTGGAGACCCTGCTGTTCAAGTAGCAGCTCACCACTATAACACAGGCTGGACTAATCGAAGTACAGGAATTGCCACTATGGAACATCAGATTGTAAAGGTGAAATATATGTACCGTATTTAAGTTATTATCATGTATACAGGGAAAGGGCATTCTAAGTTTTTAGCTCACCGAGACGAAGTCGGG
>CAJDSM010091455.1:0-10440 GCA_903981925.1 Ostrea lurida
CACACCTATATATACTATACATCCATTCTAATCACAATAGTGTAGACCTAGAGACAGAATGGTAATCCAAAAGTGCGATGGTCGCGCCCAAAGTCGATGGCGCACCAAACTCCGAGAGATGTTGACACGCCAAAGTTGCGAATGGTTCCTTACACCCAAAGTGCAGATGTCCATAATCATGCCGCTAAAGTTCGATAAAGCTATAAAAAGTACATCAGAGAGTACATGGGAACCCGATTCTCTCATAAATGTTCGGAAACTCCCTAATTCAGTTATTCCCCGAAAAAATATTCGCAGGGCAAGCTGACGTTAACTCCTCTATTGTTATAAGTCCACGAATAACTTACGTCACAACTTACCAACACCATTAGGATTTTTGTTGTTCGCGACCACGTTTAGTATCCATCACACTTTGAGTAATGTGTAGACCATCGCCACTTTGGCGTGGCCACTCGCACTTGGCGTCACGTAAGCTTAACAAAAACCATCGCACTTGGCGCAGACCATCGCACTTTTGGGGACACCATTGCACTTTGGAGTCTTACAAATATATATATACTGAAACTTACATCATCATGGTAGAGGGTATACTGAAATGAGAAAGTTTTTTGATGCAGTTCCAGATGTTTTAACTATAATGTTTAAAAAAGAATATTTTTGTAATTTCTATAATGATTTATGAATATTAACACAGTGAAATCAAGGTGTTTTTATCAATTTATCTTAACCTCTGATTTGGTTGAATTACAAGGTTGTACACAAACCCAGCTCCAGCCTTAAGAAATCTCGGACTGTTTTCCCCACAAGTTGTCCGTACATCGTGCATCTCCACAAGTTTTACGAGACCGAGTACGCCATATATCTGCTTTTACAGCATGCGACGGGGGGCAAATTGTGGAATTACATCGGCGCTTATCTCACGTCTAGACTGGGAGCTAAACATCTCCGCGATGTGGACAATTCTCAGATGTATGATAGAAACGTGTACTCCGGCGTTAAGTTACATGAACACGACAACGCAAACCCTGACTGGAACGAGTCGGACAAGGCTACTGAACGTCAGAATGGTGTGTCGAAAATTCTACAAGGAACAGAAAATTCAAATTTAGAATTCACAACCGGAAGGAATGTTTCCGCTGAAGAGATCAAACACATAATATGTTCGGTTCTCAAATGATAAAGATGAATAGGTGTTCAAAGAGTTGTGCTGCATCGTTTCAGAGAGGCCCGCAAAGAAGCCTGATTATAGAAGGGTTTGAGAGTATATCATCGGAAGAAAACTTCCAATTGGAGGTGAGTGATTATTGGAGTGTAGAAATAACTTTCTATGTTGATCAGAGAGACTCCACTTTCAGGAGCTTCTAAAGAGAACACCACACACCTGGAGAATTTCAGCATTAACAGTTTTTGACCAGCCGGATGATCACAGTCGACTGAACAGTTTCGTGTCCGATCATGTGACCACCATTTTGGAGGAGAGTGAGTTATCTCCCTCTCATTCTCTTCCTAGAAATGAATCGGACAATGTGTTCAGTGACGAGAGGACGGGGTCAAGTCTTCCTGAGGACGCTGAGTCGATTGTACAGAGTTCTAGGAATCTGATTAAATCCGTGGAGAGGACGTTATCTCAGTCCGACGCTGAGGATCCCGGTGAAACCGAGAAATCTGTTCGCAATACCGAGAGCAATAATCGTGAGGTGGGGGTAAAACCGGACACTGTTCTCTCAGGAAACAGCAGCGAAACAGTCGTAGATGATAGTAGCTCAAATGAAATCAGCATTTATGATATCCACGGTAACAAAGAAGAAACGAGTTCGTCAGGGTCCAGCGTGGACCAACAAAAGTGCCATATTGTTAAGAGTGTCGACCCCCCGGAGGAATCAGTCTGTGATAGAAAGGACACCCTAGTCAATTCTCCAGTGGAGGAAATCTCCAAAGATCTCTCAGAAAGTCAGAGTAGGAAATCGTCAAGATCATCAACTCTGACTGAAAATACGGACAAGAAGAGAAACGTTCCAGTAGCCAAGTTATCTTTGAAGAGATTGAATTCCACGGAGTTGTGTCGCTCGGCGTCGATGGAACACGAGCTGACGTCTCCGCCTAGGTCACGACAGAGAACAGTGTCCGACGTTTTTCAGGAACTGGACCAGACGGCCAGTAAGATAGAACAGATCCTGATCCCCGAGGCCTGCATCAAACAATGGATGGCCGAGATTGTGATCGGGGTCGCCCATCAGTCGCCCGATTCACACAACTTCACTCTGTATCAGTGAGAGAGATGCGGACACGATGGAATTTGCGAAATGACTGACTTTAAACGAGATTCGTTGATAACCCTGCAGCATCAACTTTTTGTTAGTAGTTGGCCTCGCTTAAAAAGTCCGCAAGTACGCATAGCATGCTCTTGCGATTATTCGAATTGCAACTGGGAAATTACACACCATAAGCAGGTGCATAGAAAATGGCTATATTACTAACTTAGAAAGGAAAGTGACGCGATGGGCAAAATTTGAAGTACGTGAACATTTCTACAAAATATTTATGTCACGAAGTGTGCTCCATACAATCATTGAGAATGTCGACGAAATGGGTTTTCTAGTAAAACACTAAAAACAAAATGTAAGCAATGGGCAAAACAGCCAGGGAGAATTACAAAATTTTCAATCACTTTAACTTGATAGTTTTATAAACAATGAGAAAAAGTGGAAACGTAAAATTTTGTTTCTTTAATGTTTTGTTAAAGACTTTATACAAACATTTTTTAGTGTATTTTTTTAAAGGCTTCTTGCAATTTCTACTTGTTATATATAACTGTGTGTCGGTTCTTCAAAAAAGATATGAAGGTAAACATAAAAGAAAGCACAAGCTATTCAATTGCTTCAAGTTTAGAATTATCTCCTGTTGTTGCGACCTTTTGATGACCCATTCAGGAACAATGTCCAACCATTCTATTGTTTATATAACTGTGGTTGATCGGTTTACAAAAGATATTGTGATAAACTAAAATAAAGACCGAACATATTGTCACATACTCAAGTTAGAATTATCTCCTGTTGTTCTGACCTTTGATTTGACCCATTCAGGACAATGTTAAACCCTTGTGTTTTTGTTAATAGATACACAATATTACAAGATTTATACACAAGGATGACGTATAATACCCTATACATTGCTTGCTGTTTGCATGGCATAAACGCGTGCGGTGAACCCATCGGTCTGTGTCAGTAAGGCGCTGCTTTGCGTCACTGGTCTATCAAAAAATATATGAAGGCACTTGAAAGTAAGAGTGTGGCTGCGACAACGAATGTCCCCACCGTACAGTGAAGTTCTAATGAAGGGGAAATCTAAGGGTGAAATATAAAGTTTTTCAAATGCATTGAACTTTGGCGATCCATACACCAAATTTTGGTTGAATGTGCTGGCAAACGTTGCAGAGATAATGAACGGAAACGGAAAATGTCTGTTTTTTCTAAAGTTCAAGATGGCTAATTCTGTCAAAATCATCAGACCATGACCAACTTCGAACTGACCTGCATATTCCTGTGACAGTATATCCATATACATTACCAAAATGTTTAGTTGACATGTGTTGAAAACGTGCAGAATAATGAAACACGTGGAAACCAAATGTTGACGAACAGGGTAAACACTATTATGCCCCGGCCATTTTATGGCGGGGCATAAAAATAAAAGCACTAAAATATTAAATCGTTTTTTATCTAAATAGTTTCGAGGTTCATAGATTTTTTGGTCATTACATTATCTACTGCTAGGAGATATGTATATAGTACCTTTGCTTGCTTGTTGTCACCACCACAGGGCGCTGGGTGGAAACACTGGTCGAGTTTCTTGATACGATGGCCATAGGTAGGCGTTCAGGACTTTTTTCTTGTGTTATTATGTATACTTAATCCCTAATAGTGACACAGAATGAAGTTAATCCCCTTGTACGTGACGTAGAGGAGTTCGAATATGACAGTTATTTAATTGTCTTATAAGTCATAGACCGGTCAAAACAGCTAGAAATATTTGATATAAATAAACAACAAAACTTTTTTTCAATTAAGTTAAAAACGTTACTTTATTGACCTACATCTGTTCACCCAACACCTCCCGGGTGATTTCAAGAGCGTACCACTATTTAGACAGTCCCGGGAATAACATTGTGATTGTTATAACCCTACTATACGAGTTTCCTACCATATTCCTTACGAAATAAAGCTCCAAACATCATTACTGATAGAACGGAGGAACTGTTACATGACTGTTAAAAAGACCTTATTTGGCCCGCTGACGTATGACGCCTAAAATTGTTATAGTTTTCCTTCCTTCGGCAAACATTAGCTGATTCTGGGTAACCACCTGTTAGATGTAATTCAGCCGAGTAAAATTATTCCTGATCGTTTGAATAAAACAGAAATGGCCAGGTGGTCATTTCGCTGCGGCGATGAGGATGGAATCATGAAAATATTCCTCGGATAATATCTTTGGACTTTCACTGTCTCTCTCGAAATAAATCTTGCGAAGAATGATAGACCTAGGCCGGTCTATTGAGGAAATTCTTCTTTTTAGTAGGGTAAACAAAACAGTTGTTGCTAGGAGTTCGGGAGACAGTCTCGACCATGTGGACTACGGCCTGGCAACAGCTTGACCTCCGGATCCAAAAAGACTTGACTGTTTCCCTCTGTTACAGGCTTGACCGGGGTGAGTATCAAATAATCTATTCCCAGCCTATTCTAAATAAAACAAGCGCTCAATAACAGAGAAAACATTTATTCCAAAGCGACTTAGTTGAAAACTTGTTGATACATCCCAGATTTAATCTGAGTATAATTTAAAGTTTGTATTTTGGAGGCAGTTGAGTTATGTTGTTAAAGTCTTAACATCCACAACAAATTAGGGAATCAAAATTTCCTGTATATATGCCACAACTCCATTAATGATTGATCCTGGCTACAAATCAAGTTTGCTTAAATTCAGAGAGATGCACCGACGAAGGTTATTATTTATGAGGATTTTTTAAGGGCAAATTTCTAAGTTCAAACGGCCATAACTCCTGACAAAAATAGATGATCAAAATTCCTGGTTAATATGCCACAACTTACATATTGTGTCCTTGCTAGCATATTAAAGTTTCTTCAAAATCAGAATCAGTAGTTATTAGAGGGTTTGCGTGCAAACTTGTGTGACGGACACACCGGACGGGCCCAAAAACAATATGTCTCAGCCCTCATTTATGCTGAACAAATTATTTAAGCAAAAAAAACAACCACACTGCAGTATCCTTGAACATCACATTTCGCGTTTAATTTATAACTTAAATATTTATATTTACATCCGTTTCTTAACGTCATTTTTTTTAAATTCACTGAATGAAAACTCGACCCCATTTCTCGAAAAATACCCTAAGCCAAAAGAACACTAGAAACTACCATCAAAAAATTTATCTCTAATTTCTGGGGTCTTGCAATGGAAATCACATTTCTTTATTTACAACTTAAATAACACTTTTGCCTTTGATCTTGGTTTTTTTTTTTGCCTTTGATCTGGTGTATGTTTTGTGCCTTTGATTCTGGTTTGATTTATTGCTGGTGGACTTAAGAAGCTCACTTTGTGAGGACGGTGTTGATTTTAGTGCAGCCTGACTGCTGGTAGGTGTCATGAAATGATGTTGATGATCGATGGGGTGGCAAGGGAAGGTGGTGTCGTGTTGGATGGTTGGAAAGAATGAGCGAACCTTGCTGGGTGTCTGCGGAACTTGCCGAGGTTGTCTGGTTGGGAATGTAGCACTTGCAACGATTGCATGGATGAAATGTCTTTAACAGGTATTTCTTCAAATAAAAAAGATGCATCGTCAAGGGTCCCCAGTTGTGGATAAGGTCTCAGTTGTATGTCTGCACGGTCCCGTTGTTGTTACATAGGTATCAGTTTGTTCATGGTCCTAGTTGTTTACATAGGTATCAGTTATTAGCACGGTCCCGGTTGTTGTTACATAGGTATCAGTGTTGCATGGGTTCCTAGTTGTTACATAGGTATCAGATCTATTGGCACGGTCCGTTGTGTTACATAGGTCATCAGTTATTTGCACCGGCCGTCCCGTTTCTTACATCAGGTAGTGCAGTTTTGCACGCGGTCCCCGGTTGTTGTTACATAGTCATCAGTTATTGCAACGGGTCCCGGTTTCGCGTTGTTACATAGGCTATCCAGTATATTGCACGGGGCCCGGTTCGTTGATTACATAGGTACTCAATTTGTTGCATGGTCCTAGTTTTACATAGGTACTCAGGTTGTTGCAATGGGTCTAGTTGTTACAGAGATATCAGTTGTTGCACGGCGTCACCGGTTCGTTAGTTACATAGGATACAGTGGATTGCACGGGTCCGGTTGTTGTTACATAAAGGTATCAGTTATTGCACGGGTCCCGATTCGTTGTTACATACGGTATTCGTTGTTGCACGGTCCCAGTTGTTGCATGGGTCCAGTTGTGTTGCATAAGATCCCAGTTGTAGCAACACTGTGGAGGGGGGTGCAAAAGGTATGTTATTGCCCCCTCCCCCACTTTTTTTCTCAAGTAACTATTTTTTCTGTCTTAAAAACAACAATTTAGAAGTGTCCCCCCACTTTCAAGGTAATTTATAGAGCTTCCCCCACCCCCCCACTTTCAGTGTTTCACAGATGACCGAGTTTTTTGTGTTTTTTGCTTTGTCCACCAAACATTTTGAAGCTTGCTACCCCCCCCCCCCCCCACACTTTATTGTAGATATTTATTTAAAGTTTTCGCCCCCCCCCCCCCCCCCCCCAACTTTTACAAAATCAGTCCTACCTAACGCCTCTGAATTTACTTTGGTTAATAATACAGACCCCACATAATTACGATGTGTAGAAGAGCGTTAAATTTCACAGGTTCTTAAACAAAAAATGTTGTGACAGTCATTTTAAGTTTAAGATATGGCAACACATGTGGACAGGGATATTAAGGACACTTTTTCTTGAACAAGAGAGATGAGAGCACGAGAGAGAGAGAGAGATTCTGATGAGACGTAACAACCTTTGTGATTTTCAAAAAACATCATAAAATTAAAACATACCCTCGCTGGGCAGTGCAACTGGCTTTCAGTACGGAGAAGGGGCGCCTCGGGGGGGGGGCGGCTCTTTGTCATAGGATATCCATTTGCTCTACACGCCCTGCTTCATGGCATGATAGCATGTTGAACTACTCAGTAAACAGTGATCACTCTCGGGTTCAATTTTCATTTATCATAACTTTATGAAGTATCACTCTTTATAGAAGTTAACCCCCTGATATTATTGCCGATAGCACTCCATTTTCTTTTCGTCAGCATCCCGTGGCTGCTTCGTGATGATGAGTAATTTTCTTTCATCTGAACACCGATTTGGTCCACTCCGCAATCAGACTTCCCGGCCCCCAACCTGCACGCAAATCCTTGATATCTGGACATGTCTGAATGTATTTGGGAATGAATACGTAGTCGCGAGGTGGGCGTTGTACATGTACGAGCTTGATAGCCGTCATCAAACACGTTGTGCATCTTAGATTTTGTTGCCACTACTTTAAATTATTTAATCGAAGAATGTTTGTAATACCCGATTTTGAAAGATTCTATGATGTTCTTCAACAGTTGTATTGATGGATAATGCGCAAATTGTGTACCTGTATTGATAAACGAATCCATCTATTAATGAATGTTTTGGATTTTAAGCGGCTTGGTAAACTGTCCTAACCGAAGTTTATTATACACGTCCCGCACGAACGATAACTCTTTACACAAGCAATTCACGAAAAGACGAATTGGATAAAGCTATTTAATACGGTATTCATCATTCTTCTGGCGGGCCGGTTACAACCATCGAACAATCTATTTAGGTACCGTTGTACTGAACATCATGCAACCTACAGGTCCGCAAAAGGCGGTCTTCTAATCAGTTGCCATTAGTGAAAACGTTTTGTTAAACGACAAATCCGAGAAAGTCGGGTCCTGAATATAAGCCCGAAAAACACATGTCCACGACGAACCCTTCGCATTTGGAAAAAGTAACGGCCGCCCAGGCAAAATCTTGCGAGTGCGATAGCTGTCGACTTGTCTCAACACCGCAATGGGCTAAAGGAGTCGCAAGCCATTAACTGCACAACTACCTACTGATCGCGCCAAGGAATACCAGGTATACATGCAGATTTTCGAGCGAGCACAGGGGAACGAAGAAGCGTATTAGGTCCGGCAGTGTTTTTATCAAAATATTAATACTATTATGTTAGAAGTGTAGTTAAATATCCACATCAAAATAGTTTTATACAGCCCCATAAAACCCACGACTCCCCCCTTGGAACCGCTTGTGCTTTCACCCACACTCCTAGCCTATTGGCTCCCTATTGCAAAGGACACCCCCCCCTTTCGACGATTCCTAGGTATTTGCCACCGTGTATGCAAAATCAAGATAAATTACTGAATATCAGTTTCTTTTGATTTATTATTTTAAAATTACTACAGATAACGCGAAAGAGTGATTCGGACGATGAAGTTTAAAAACTGATGGCACACATGGTAGATTTGTGTTTGCTAGCTTACAGCTTACCATCTCAATCCCCAGCTGTATTTGAGATACATTATAAACATTACCGTTTAAAAAACTTCGTAAATTTTCTCCCTTTCTCTAGGTACCCTGACTTTAGAACTCATTCAAAAAAAGGAAATCAAATCTGATATTCTAACAACTCTCCAGTACCACATCCCTTTTGAAAATGTAAAATCATGAAATTTCGTGTGGGATTAATTTGCATATTTCGTGGGTAAATAAAAACAACGAAATAATAGCATGACGAATTTTTGCGACTGAAATGTTAGAATGAATAATCAAGATGGAAATTAATGTATAATCAATGAAAATTAATAATGTCAATGAATTCATTATAATATAAAACCACTGAATTTTAAACAACGAAAAATAAAGTTTTACAGTAATACCAAGATTCTCCTGCTCATATCATTCTCCCTTGTTTGTTAAATTCAATGGGATGTGACAATACATTTGAACATATATCTCACCGAGCTCACAGCTGCAGATATTGTAACACTTTAACTAGAAGATTATGTTCTCTACAGGGAAATCAAAAGAATGATAATAATTGTGAAATTCAACACATAGAACCTATTTTCTAGGTAAGCACAATATTGCTACCCGCTGAGAATAACAAGACACTATAGAAGGATCATTTCATTTCAGTGTTTGCCATCTAGCACTCTCGAATGATGCATCAGTGCTCAAAGATAGTCCCTAATAACTAAACTGCACAGAGAATTTGCCCAATTAATCCGATAAACGATCATCTATAATTCAGGAGCATGGGATAATCCAAAGCCATGCCGCAACTAAGAAAACAGAAGGAATCCATCTGCTTTTGATGTGCAATGTAAATAAATATAGAGTTTCTTTCAAATATCCCGCACAGTATATAGACCATTCGTTCCAGAGAGGCGAGTGTGAAGAGAATTACGTAATATCAAACTAGTCAAAGACATCCAGCATTTAATACGTCTTTTCATATCAAACTACCAGCACACTTGATTCTTCATTTCCACTAGAGACTTCTTTTTACCTTCAATATGCAGTCTTTTGAGACTTTACTTTTTTGTATGTTTCAAACTAGGGATGTCAAAAGAGAAATTCTTTAAGTCGATTCATCGAGCTTTAGTCAAAGAATAATTCGATTATTCGCAAGTTTTTTTTTAAACACTGTATTGTGAATTGCTTGTACAATGTATAGCACATTATATACTGCACAATATCTAAATAACCAAGTACAATTTTCACATATTTGCACGGTATTCATGTACCACAATAGGCGTTAGATACACATGTACAAAAAGTAGACTCAAATCTAACCTACATTATTATTCTGCTGTGTCTATAGGTCAGGTTTATGTAGTTTAGATACAAGATAAAACCCGTAGCGAAACGCAAACTCTTTGATGACATTAATGTATCAGAAAGTGCTAATATTTATCTGGCAATTTCAATATGACAGGACCAGAAATGAGGTACAGTCGCATCGTTGACATCCCTAGTAAAGTAGGGTCAAAGGTAGTAGGTCAAAAAGTCGTATGTACACACGAAGGTCTTGTCGTTAAGAACATACGTGTGAAATATCAAAGCCCTATAGTATTTTACCATGTTAACAAGTTATAGCCAAGGTTACAAAGTTTCTTGACAGAATGAGAGACAGACAAAACTAATATACCTCCATGCCCCCCCCCCCCCCCCCTTTTTCCCCCCGATCTTCGTCACGGGGGCATAAAAAGGTGACAAGAGCCGTAAAAATTTAATAGTAAAGGTGTAAATTGACTTTATCAGTAGCGGTTTACATAGAGCTGTAATTAACATTTTAAAATACCATGCATTGATTCCCTCTGAGTGAAGGCCTAG
>CAJDSM010091503.1:0-17454 GCA_903981925.1 Ostrea lurida
TAATATTAAATTTTGGTTTCTTTAATGAATCAAAAATTACTGGTAAGACTCGAAAAAAAAAATACTTTGGTTGATACACGTGCGTTTCAACATTCAAAGCAACAATATCCTTTTGTTCCCTCACAACTAGTTGTGATTGAGATATACCATAGCTGCCGTGTGTCTGTGTGTGTGTACGGAATCTCTACTAATTTTCAAAATCAAAGGTCAAGGTCACTACTGACTATTGCCTAAAGGGGATACTACTCTTACGCTGCTTTATTAATTTTCATATCTATCTGCTTTTTACCATGATATTGCATGAGTTATTTCCCTTAATGTTTGTTTATTGAAAAATACATATCTTTGATTTTGTGAAAGGTCAAACTGCCATCATAATGAGTATGGATTGAGATGAAAGCAATTAATTGTACATGATTATTAGCAGACAAGAGTACTTTAGTCAAGTAAACAATACTCTCTTATCATCATTACAACACACAAATACATATTCCAACTGATTTTGTATCTTATATTTTAACTCTCAGGGGATTTACTTCTTTTTCGCCATGTGAGAGAGAGAGAGAGAGAGAGAGAGAGAGAGAGAAGAGAGAGAGAGAGAGAGAGAGAGAAGAGAGAGAGAGAGAGAGAGAGAGAGAGGTTTTATATATAGTTACAGATATTAAACTCATTACTGTAAGGCAGTCATGTACAAGTTTCTACTCCTGCATATCCTTCATAGTAGTGATGTAAATAGCTGTGGGCAAAAACCTCGTCGTAGAGTTTTCGTCGTTTCCGACCCTCTTCTTTGTTAGCATACTGGATTGACTTCTTACCCAAAAGCGGTTCAAACTGTGAGAAAATGGAAACTGCAAGAAGAAAAATTTTCCAAACATACATGTATAATTATTAAGTCACATGGAGTAGGATTTTCTCTTAACAATAATTTTTCATGGAAGCTCATATCTCAAATCTAGAGAAGGGTTTTCCCATGAAAACTGACTTTAGAGAAGGGTTTACTATTTAAAAAAAATACTCTCGTTAAATTACATATTCCCGAATAAAATCCCACACCAGAGTCAGTTCTCCGCATGTGAAATTCTATTCTAGCTTTAATAGATTGGAAATTTCTTACATCAAGGCATTCCTTTTATACATTAAGTCATTTTACCCCCAGCCTTAAATCCCTGTATGTCTTTAATAGAACTTGTGAAATTCTATTATCGTACATTGTAGTTAATAGCTATAGAATGGAAATGTCTTACATAATTTATCAAGTCACTTCTTTACCCTCAGCCTTAAATCTCTATGTGTCTTTAAAGGGACATAAACACATTTTGAACTACATTTCATTGTTTTTTAATAAATGCTTAACGAAGCTATTTGTAAGGATCAGCAAATATTTGAATGCCAGTTGTCAAGTTACAAGTAAGATACAGCTCTCACAAGTCTTTCTTATGTAAACAAGGAACGCTCGTGCCTTGTTTTTGTTTACATAAAGATCGCTTCACAGAAAAGACCATATTTAAAACAAAATGAGATGTGAGAAACACTAGGAACTGTTTAATTTTGTTCAGAATGAACTTGTGATTTGAATGGGAATACTTACAACCATATTCGTTTGTGGGGATATAAGTTCACACGGAGAAGTTATTGTATGAGTATCGAAATGCCTGGTTACCTAATATGGCTACGTTAACAATTAAGCATTGTTTTTGGATATCGTCGGTGGTATACACAGCACCTGCCGTCCAACCAAATTGAATACGCGCGTTAGCGCGGTATGATAAATTATGTTGCACGGCCAAGTGTGTGTGTGTGTTTAATACCACCGACGACATTCTCTGTAGATATAGTGATAGCGAATGCTTATAATTTACATTCCTCAATTTTGCGCATATTTATTTTATGAATGTTAGTATTTTATTTATTTTGTAATTCTAAAATACTATCTGGGTACCTGTTGCATTGTAGAGTTTCTGGTCGCACATAACATGGAAGAGCCGGAAAAATTTCACCGTTGTACACTACATAAAATCATAGTGGCATTTTAAATTACATTATCTTCAAACTATACATTGAGAATTAGCTGGAGGTTTTACACCCTTTGATTAACTTCATTAATTTTCTAAGTTACTGCCAATATAACATTATACGCCAGATTACAAGTACAGATTGTAATATGTAGTTCCAGTTGTTTATCTCTAACACCCTCGGTGATTCGGCTTAGATAGTTGTTATAGAATTTGAAATTGCTCTTCATTCCAGTGCAGTTTCAAAGATGAGCAGAAATTATCATCTGAAATTTAAATCTCTATAGTCCTTGAAGCTGCGATTTGTTGGTGTCATAATGGGCCTTTAATGAATATTTGACGGATATGGACACAATGTATGGTTAGAAATATATTAGTAATGTTTTTATTTGAATTCATGAGAAGGAATGCAAGAATACAACGATTATAAGGCATTATTTTGTACATGGTAAATTAAGTTTTTATAACGGGGGTAGATCTGTAGCTCTCTGATCTGTACCAGTCCAATTTTTTTTCTGAGAGTCTACATTTACAGTTTTAATTCACAGTGCATCCCATCTTTGATCCGGAAGGAAGTGTTAAAGAGAAATCATACATGGTCGATCAAATACAGCAGCATGCTGGCTTGAAGAGCTCTGGAGAACAGATGCTAACGAGCGAATTCCTTGCCCCACCAAAAGACGCTATGTCGCCAATATTTTATGGAGTTCATGAGGTATTCATGAACACTCCCGCACGACCCATTGTCTGCCCAATTCCCATCTCTTGACAAAAAGTAGAAAGTGGAAATAAAGAACTAGAATATACTAAATTGTATTTCACTTTCCCAGTTTCTTTACTAATTTTATAAACCAGAAATTTGTTGATATAAACATAATTGTAGTTGACAGATGTAAAACTGCTTATTGTTAAATGAGTTTTATGTAGAGAGAGAGAGCATGATGAACGGAAGAGAGAGAGAGAGAGAGAGAGAGGAGAGAGAGAAGAGAGAGAGAGAGAGAGAGAGAAGAGAGATGAGGAGAACAGGGCAGGATGTTACGAGAGAGGATACTCTTTAGTTAGTGCTAGGGTTCATCGATCCTGGTACTGTGTGAGTATTACTCTGGAGCACCTGAAAAAACAAATAACATATACATATCAGTACTTGTGTTATTCAGCAAGAGCGTGTTGCCTTAAATGCGCTCAGATAGAGTTTGAAATTTGCATGTACAATGAAGTGACTCATGCATCAAACTTCATTTTTACTCTTAAGATGCTTGAGTTTAAAAGTTTTTAACATTCTACCAAAATAATACTCAACTTTTGTTAAACTAGTAATAGTACAATTGTTGTGTATAAAAGAAAAGAATTAACATCCTAAAGTTGTAACATGCTGCAATATTAGTCCCAAATCTTACATCACCCTCGCTTTCCTGCAACCATGAAATATATCCAAAAAAATTCAATAACAAATAGTTTTGATATATTGAGAATTGCTGTTGAGTCTTCAAAACACACAAAGTTCATCCATAAAGTTGCCAATAATGTTTTTGAAATCACTACCTAAACAGCTCCAAAATAAAACACATTGCATGAAAAAGAGTTCCCCATCTCTGGTGTTTTCATTTCTTAGCTCCAAGATTTACAATTTCAATGCCGCTGAAATGTACAATATATCATATTTTTATAATATCATCAATTGCAGGTAAGGGAGATGATCAACTCCGAAACATATACTTTATAACTTTGATTTCACATATGCGGTATTTCACCCCTTATTGATTGTCACCGTATTTATACTGTATGTTTAAAAAAAAACCAATGGTTTGTGGCTGAATGGAACAAATGTCTAACCCTGAATGTATGCAATGAAAATAATCCATCGAAATCGATATGTTTCACTGTCATATGCTCAAGCAGACACAAGGATTTCCCCAACAAGAGAGTGACATAACTTCGGCATTTTCGTCGAACTTTACAGAGACCTCTAGAGCGCAGTAATACGACCAATTGTTAAATTATCGACATGTAAAAACGTGGTGCTAAGTCTATTAGTCTTAATAAATAATCATACAGTTGCAAATATATTAATGATCAGACCACATATTCACGTAAATCAAACATTTGCTACCAGTTAACAAGTTCCGGATACTGGAACTACAGTTACCCTCAAAGAAACATTCTCACAAAAACTCAACACTACAACATATTACTCCAATTTCAATATAAATCTATGCATATAAAATGTAAGGACATTATTTTAATCAAACACATACTAAAATAAAATGAAACAAAATTATTATATAAATGTGCAAAAGTGAGAAAAATAATGCGTCACTTGTTTCCCAATATACTAATATGTATAAAGATAGAATTTGGCGTTACATACATATCCACACCATGAGTGGCTGGAACATTGAAGACAGTGATCTCCTCCGAGTTCAGAAATACTTTGAGGAAAGCCACAGAGTGATCGGAAGTTGCTAAATAACATACTTATTATTCAGTTTGTGACTGAAACAGATTGTAGTTTTATTCTGCACTATAATGAACGCACTGTTATGCTTATGATCTCTTCACGAATGATCACAATGCTTGTTTACGTCTTGTAAACAATTTTTCGAAATGCCGACGTCCACGAGAGGGTACCATCATTAATCCCAAGCTTTACAGTTTGAAGGTAATATCGGACAAAAGAAAACTCAACTTCATGCGCAGTATACTTCAAAGATTATTTTCTGTAGTTGTTACATCATTGTAGAAGATGTAATTGTTGTCAAACGAATTATAATAATACTCACTATACCAAATTCTTTCAAAATACATTTTTGAAAATTGATTTATTTGAACCAAATATTGATGCATTCATTTTCATATACATATGAATAATGACAATTTGTCTAATGTAAAAAGTTAAAACTTTCATTCATGTACTTCATTAAATTTAGTCTTTCAGTTTTCACATGTTCTAGTTCAAATGCTGCATGCACCCCCTTATATCAAAATATTGTTTATTTGATTACAATAAGGCACTGTAGCTCCTAAGTCATTGATGTCACATTATGTGTTGTAATTGAAAGGACATCACGTTTGAACTAAAAATGTTAATAATTTTATTTTCCATTTTTCAATGTTTTACACAATGCTCCTTAAGGAATATTTTCTATAGGTCAGCAGAAACTTTGACCGTCATTTGTTCAATAACAAGTGAAGATTTCTATATTATGATAACCAAGCTCGGACAATGTTCTGTGTACTACATTGAATATGCAGATATACGTTCCAATTCGTTAAAAGCAGTATTTTCTGATATTACAATTCATTCTTACACAATTAAAACAGTGTCCTAGTTATTCTCACATCTCATTTTGTTTTTAAGAAGACATGTATTTCTGTGAAGCAATCTTTTATAATCGATGCGGAACTTTTTTAAAGCGGAGCGGCCAACTTACTAACTAAAAAAGTTGATTATAGGGGGTATAACACGATTCTCGTTCTAAAATATCATCATTTCGCAAATGTCTTACGGTCGCTAAATCACTGTTTGCAGCACAACAGTATCACTAAGTACATACGTTGCCTGATCTTTGTTCTTATGCCCTTCGTTAGATTCATTGTTCGTACTATGATTTCCAAGGAGGTAATCCCGTTTACCTTTGTTTCGACTATACGGCTCACGGCGGGTGTATCGCGTCAACAGGGATGTTTACTCATCCATGGCACCTGATTCCTGCCTTCGCATTTGTCGGAGGTCCTGTTGCCCTACACTCGAATCTTGTATAAGACGTTTATTTGGGACTATGAAATGACTTAGTTTAAACACATTTTCTTTGCCAATTTATACCAGCTTTCACTTTACACACAGGATGCACCTGACTCTTCCCCGTACCCACAGGATGCACCTGACTCTTCCCTGTAGCCACATAATGCACCTGACTCTTCCCTGTACCCACAGGATGCACCTGACTCTTCCCTGTAGCCACATAATGCACCTGACTCTTCCCTGTACCCACAGGATGCACCTGACTCTTCCCTGTAGCCACATAATGCACCTGACTCTTCCCTGTACCCACAGGATGCACCTGACTCTTCCCTGTAGCCACATAATGCACCTGACTCTTCCCTGTACCCACAGGATGCACCTGACTCTTCCCTGTAGCCACATAATGCACCTGACTCTTCCCTGTACCCACAGGATGCACCTGACTCTTCCCTGTAGCCACATAATGCACCTGACTCTTCCCTGTACCCACAGGATGCACCTGACTCTTCCCTGTAGCCACATAATGCACCTGACTCTTCCCTGTACCCACAGGATGCACCTGACTCTTCCCTGTAGCCACATAATGCACCTGACTCTTCCCTGTACCCACAGGATGCACCTGACTCTTCCCTGTAGCCACATAATGCACCTGACTCTTCCCTGTACCCACAGGATGCACCTGACTCTTCCCTGTAGCCACATAATGCACCTGACTCTTCCCTGTACCCACAGGATGCACCTGACTCTTCCCTGTATCCACAGGATGCACCTGACTCTTCCCTGTACATATACAGAATGCACCTGATTTTTCCTTGTATCCACAGGATCCACCTGACTCTTCCCTGTATTCACAGGATTCACCTGACTCTTCCCTGTACATACAGAATGCACCTGACTCTTCCCTCTACCCACAAGATGCACCTGGAAGGTGCTTGTTTCATAAACTTCGCAATCTTGGCTATATAATTTCAATAATAATGTTAACTATATATTGCATAACCTGCAAAATTCAAGCACCTGTGTCTGCACCATATCGATCTAATACACCTGATATAATACAATTATTGCCGTTTTTGAGGTCAATACGATGATTTAGACACCTGAGAGGTATAATATTCACTGAACCCAAAGGGCGAGGTGAATATCTTACTTTGAAGGTGCCTAATTTATCGTATTGACCGATATAGCAGAAATAATTGCTTTATTATATGATTTTAATAAAAAAAAACTTCAAGATTGTTCGTTGCTTTAAAGACTAAGCCCCCATTGATTTTACCTGTATTTGGATGACCTGTCAATCAAACTTTTAACAATAGATCTCAGGTGGATTGACACTTGCAGAGACCATGGTCTCCAGTAACCCCTGATAAATGTTTCGATAACAATTACGGCCCATTGTCACCCGTGTTCCTTTGATTTTGAGGAAGCCCAATACTCCTGAGTTTTGAAAGGAGTGATTTGTTCACAATAGCTATTTTTTCATCATCCAAATTCCAAAAAATGTCCGCCGAGCAATGCAATTAAATACATCACTGTTTTTCATGTTTATATACATATTATGAATTATTAAATTACACGCAACCAGAAATGAAATGCATCAAACAATGGTTTACAAATTATTTCCTAAAACAGAACTTATTGAAATAATCTACATGTATATTGATAATGCATAATTGTTTTACATTGATGCATTGACCCAAGAGGGAAGGGGTGTAGATTTCTGTCAGCTACTGCTAGGGATACCACCATTATACAAGCATCATAGTCATTGAAACCCTAAGTACAGAGACATGACCATATGTAAGCTCCGCCCATAACCAGTGATCCGCGAAGAAACCATATACATATAGTGTTTTTGGGGAATGTCTTTAAATAAAAGTTTTGATTACTTATATCACAGGAATCTGAAGTTATTTCAATAAGTAGAGCTCAAATAAAAAAAATAATACACCCCCCTACTATAAAAAAACCACAGGAATCTGAAGTTATTTCAATAAGCAGAGCTCAATAAAAAAAATAATACCACTCCCATACTATAAAAAAAAAACCACCAGGATGGCCAACGCACTTTTGGAGGTCCACCTGGAAAATTAATTTATTGGGATCAACCGGGAAAAATTTCGCGAAGTAATTCCTGTAAATCGAGGGAATGTCTGGGCTGTTTACCGCATAGCGGAAATTTTCATTACCTATGCGAACGAATTACAACTCTCAATCTGACCGTATTTTTTCCACTTCGATAGCCTCATCCCATAACTCGATGTTTGTGAAACGCGAAAGTAGCTCTGCGTGACACAGATTTTAAAATCATTCGGTTATAAATGAAAGCAAAACAAACCTCAAATCAACTGGATAAATATATAAAACAAAAGTAAAAAAAAAGAAGATGTTTTTATATTTATCCACTTACTAAATATTTATTTAAACAATTTATTTGCTTTAATTTAATCAAAATCTGTGTCACTGTGCAGAGCTTACTTTCGGTTTTTACCCAAAAAAAACACTGGAGTTTATGGGATGACTAATCGAAGTGAAAAACGGTCAGATGAGAGTTGTAATCGGTCGCATAGGTAAGAAAATTTCGCAAAGGCGGTCGTCGAGTAGACTGGAAAAGTGACTAATTGTCCGTCTGATAATGAACTCGGTATCTGAAAGGCAGGTCCTGTAATATGGCTCTCCTATGTCAAAAGCTTATCTGGTATCCCCTCTAAAAGGCAGGTCTGTAGAAGTAACTCTGGAAAAGTGACCAATTTTCCGTTGATATGAAACTCGAATATCCCTAGGCAGGTCCTGTACATATGGCTTTATGTCCAAAAGCTTTTCTGGTATCCTTTCAAGGCCCAGGTCTGTAGAGTATCTGGAAAAGTGACTAATTATACGTTGATTAGAACCCGGTACTCCGTGAAAGGCAGGTCCTGTATTGCCCTTTGTCGTGCAAAAGCTTAGCTGGTGTTATCAAAGACAGGTCCGTAAATTACGCAAATTAACTCCCCCACCAAATTGTTTATTGTGATTTGATTTTAATTTAGAGGGCAAAAGTATGGTTTGCCTCCCTTCACTTTTGTTCAAGTAACTTTTTATTCCCGATTGTTTTTGAATATGCGCAGTAATAGTAGATTCTACTAAATTATATATATACATAACTTTAAGTATCATAGATTGTATACGGTAACTACAACAAGTGCACTTGTATATGTAATTACATTACAGTAATTCACTTGTAAATATCAATTTGACATCATTTTTTGTAACACGGGTTGTATATTGTTTAACATGATTTGTATGCCAACATGTTATGGGTGGATCAATAAATTAACTTCGAATTGAATGTTACCCCTACCCCTCCACCCCACCAATCCCCTGTTTAGCAGATTAGAGTATTTTAATTTTTTTGGGGGGGGGGGTTATTTTATTCATTTTTTTTTTGCTTGTAACATTTATTTAGAAGTTTGGCCCACCCCCCCCCCCCCCCAACACACACATTCCGAACAACAGTCTATTGCTTTTATTTTTTAATTTTATTATTTTTTTCTGTTCTCAATATTTAAAAACACAAAGATTGTTTGTCGTCCCCCCTCCAATTATGTGAAGGATAGCATACTATTGTTAAAAGCATTTAAAACATAGTCCTTGGGGCTATACGGGGTTTCCCCCTGAACCCAGCTTGGGCAACTATATCAGTTTCGTATTGATTAAGTTATATATTTCAATTAAATCTGAATCCTATATACTGTCAGCCGCAGACAACCGGGGGGAGGGGGGAGGGGGTGCGGCAGACGCATTAATTAATACTAATCTCACGATCCATGCAATTTTACCTTTTTTATCGTTTGCAATAAAATACTGTTATGCTAAACCGATTAAAATCTTGATCTCTCTCCTCTTTATCATTAATTATTTATGTCATCTCGCGTATTATAACGATTTGAAATCTCTCTCTCATCTCATTAGTTATTTTCATGTATCCCTCGCGTAACTTATAACGATTTGAATCCTCTCTCGGCATTATTTATTTCATGTCATCCCTTGCTAATATAATAACGATTTGAATCTCTCTCTCTCTCTCGTTTCTACCTCTCTCTCTCTCTCTTCTCTCTCTCCTCTCTCTCCTCTCATTCTTATTTATTCTCAAAATGTTATTCTCGCGTATTATTAATTCTATATAACACTGCAAAAAGACACAATCTATATATACCTACACTATGGACGCAAATGTACTGAGAGCTGTCATTTTTTTAAACTGATATTGCTGATAAATTACTGATATTGTGCTGTCTGGTGCTGACTAATTACTGATAAAGTATGTGCAAAGTACTGTGGGTACTGATAATTTGCTGATTTTACTCGTGGTTTTTACTGTGCGGTACTGATATTTAACTGATATAGTACTGTGAAGGTACTGTGGGTACTGATAATTGCTGATAATGTGCTGATATCTGCCGAGGCTTATTCGCTCGCCCTGCGATCGACTTGCGGGCCGTGTGCAAATGTGTCTCAGGTACAAAAAATCAAGATAGGCGTTTTTTAAAAATAAAACATTTTTTTTTCAATTTCCTTTTTTTTCTGATATGCATATCTGATTTTCAGTCAATTGGAGACAATTCCACGATACCACACCTATATAAGGTTTACTGAAGAAGCCTGGTTTGGGCAGCTTTTTTCTTATAGCCTTTCTTAATTCTTTCATAAAATATTCATTAAGCTTCACATTTAATAACTCACAGTGATTAGCCAATCGCGGCATTCATGTTTATGTAATAAGCGATATCTAGTATTTATTTTACCGACATGCTCTCTTCTCTCTTCTCTCTCATCTCTCCTCTCTCTCTCTCATCTCGAACTCCTCTCTCGTCTCTCTCCGAGTTGGGTTTTGGATGATAAATGACCTGTGTATAACTTGTTATTTCATGGACATTCTGAATCGAGGGTCTTTATCTCAAATGAACTAAATCCGCGTATTTTGAAACCTCAACGGAGCCGCGGGATGTGTTCATTGGCCCGTGTTTATCATCACCAGGCTTTGAAAATTTGACGCGTGAATATCCATTTACGTAGTATTGTTCATTTATTTAATTTAATTTATTTTTTTTATTACTTTCATTACATGTATACAGTTTTATTCGGTGAAGCTTAGGTAATTTAGCAGCTTCAATTGTTTTGATCAGCAAGCTTACTGTACTAATTGACAATGAAATAATCTCAGTTATTATTACATGTCCCGTATCAATTCCTTTCAAATCTGCAACGTGCAGCCCAATCCGGACATTGCTTATTCATTTTCAATTCTTTGATACGTACATAAATATATTGGCTAGAAGTTTGGATATCGCAACGCGTGACCACCGTAACGGAAGGCGTATTCATGTGCATGAAATAAGAACTTGTCCCGAGGAACTTTGTATGTTTCATATGCAAGCCCAGAAGCCCAAGACCAATAAACTGAGAATAGACTCGAGTCAAATTTTGATTACAGATTTGTAAAAACATTCCGGGATCTTTAAAAGTATGCTGTAATTTTTTTTTTTAATTTACAAAGTTTAGGAAACAATGTTCATTTATTAGCTTGGATTTGAAACTTAGACTTAAGTCGATTCTCCAATTTATGGTCTTGGGAGGCCTGGTTTTCAGCATAGGTCCTACCTGAAATGTGGCATTTTTTATCGCCCCCCCCCAAAAAAAATTATGAAAAAAAAATATAGAATCAAAAAAATAATCTAAAATATGTGATTCCCCGACGATGACCTTCCATAGTTTATAATTTTCTTGACCTTTAGCAAGCTTTTTAAAAAAAATTACCATATGAGAACTAATTTATTGCTACATGTACAGAAAATGTTTCTCTCTTCTCCTCTATCTCTCTCTCAATAATAATATTAACCACGAACATAATTAAAATCTACCGGAAGTTTTTGTACACTCTTACGATTCTTTGAATGCGTACTGTGGATCTTTTAAATCCCGCTCGTAATATCGATTTTGCATTGTCCATTGTGGTTTAAGTATAGTAAAATTCGGGAACATATTATTGGGAAAAATTTAACGGCCGTAATCTGGTAATATCGCCGACTCAATACATTTCACCCTCTCGGGACTCTAGTTCTTTTGTTGGGGGACCCTTAGAATTTGCATGATTACACAATGCTCTTACGTCAAAGGGCTGGTAATCCTCTGATCCAATATATTTTACACCTCTTTCGGGAAGTCCAAACGATTAGCGGAGTCTTTTGGTTGGGTTTTTTTTTTTTGTGGGTTTTTTTTTTTTTTTTTTTTTGTTTTTTGTTGTTTTTTTCTTTTTCTTGCGGAAACACCTCCGAATTTGTGTGGACTTTACATTAAACCCGCGCGACAATATATTTTCAGAATCAACACAAGTGTGATTGTTAGTTTTTTAAAAATCATTTTTATTTATTATTTTTAATTAGGCGATTTAGTTACCCTGACATGATATTCGATTCTATCTACGTGTCAAAAAAAACATCTTAATTTACATTGGATATACTATACATGTATTTGTCAACAGTCCCATTAGGTCGATTTGAATGATGCTTTTTTCTCCCAAATATTCGTAAACATGTGTGTGTGTGTGTTGTGTGACTTTCATCAAATAATTGAGAGAGAGAAGAGAGAGAAGAGGAAGAAGAGAGAGAGAGAAGAGAGAGAGAGAGAGAGGAGAAGAGAGAGAGAGAAGAGGAGAGAGAGGGAGAGAGAGAGATGTTCATCTGTATTCAATACATACAACTATACCGTTCAACTGTGGAATTGCTGTTTAAAAAATTCATTCACTTCATATCAAGTCACATTTAGGTACCGATGTCATATTGCTAATTATCTATGATATTAAACATTGAATTTAAGATATTTTATGGAGAAAAAATAAAGATAGACATTAAATAAAATCTGTCAAAACCAGGTTTCTTCAAAAACATATATAGTGTTTGGTATCGTTTGGAATTGTCGCAAATATGCTGAAATCATAATGCAGTATCAGAAAAAAACCATTTGTAAAAAAATTGTTTTAAAAGACCTTATCTTGATTTTTTACCGCTGAGACACATTTGCACCGGCCGCAGTCGATCGCAGGGCGAGCGATAAGCCTCGGCAGATACCTCAGCGCATCATAGCAATTTTATCAGTACCACACGTACTTTCACAGTTACTTATATCAGTAAATATCAGGCACCCACAGTAAAAACACACAGTAAATATCAGCAATTATCAGTACCCACAGTACTTTCAATAACTTTATCAGTAATTTAGTACCACACAGCAACAATATCATGTAATTATCCAGCAATAATCAGTAAAAAGAGTGACACTCTCAGTATTTTGCCGTCCAGTAGTGGTACTTATTATTTCAGACGGGAAAAAGCGGCAATTTTAATCCGAATAAAATATGTACGGCAAAATTGTTAAACATCAGTAAATGACCACGTAACGACTTAATTCTTATTTTGGATCAAGGGCAAATATACATCGTGGGTAACCTGCCTTCAGGGTCTACACTCAGTCAGTAACTTTTTTGTAAGAGAGTCGGAGAAATGTCAATAAATGAGCGAATACGGCGGAATGGTGCTGGTGAAGCTTGGCAATAATTTTTTTTGAATAATTAAAGTATCCGATGCTGATGAATCAGCCCGTGAGCGAGAAACACTTAAAGTAGGTGGGTATGGGGGTCATAGGCGAAATCCAATTGGGGGTTATTGCAGGCTTTACTATTTTTTTAGTAACTATAGGGTAGGACCTTATCATTTTACAAACATTACGATGGGGAGCGCCTTATGCCAAATTTCATCAAAATCCCAAGGGTTTAGGGGGAGTTGCGAAGACAAAGGTATTTTGCAACGAAAACCTAATCAAGATTGTAACTCTTTAAAAATATTGGACAGCTTTCCTTGTAATAATGCACAACTCACATTGGGTTGAGTATTTTCTTTGTACCACAGTTTCAATCAAATTCCCCAAGGGTTTAGGAGGAGTTGCGAAGACCAAAGTACAAAGTATTTTGCATAGAAAAACCTAAGTCCAAGGCCGTAAACTAATTTACAAAAAAAAAAATAGGACAGCATTCTTCTTTCTAATATGCAATCTCCAATTGTGATACTTTCTTTGTACAAGTTTCACATCAAATCTCCCCAAAGGTGTTTAGGAGGAGCTGCGAAGACAACATAGAAAGTGACTACAGACAGACAAACGGACGACAGAGGTATAGCATAAATGCCCGCTTTTAAGCAGGGTACAATAAAAACAAAGCGAGAATCTTTCTAATAGGCTTGACAATCATGATATGTTTTCGACTTGTATATTTCAACATCTCATCAAAGTTTTCTAGATCAGAGAAAGATTCAAAATTCGTGAAAAATCATTTTCAAATTGTATAACTCAAGCGATATTCGGAAACTTAGGATATCGGAGATCTCGTTAATGACGTGATTTTTAAATGCATTTTACCACATTAAATACACATGTTTGGTTCAAAATATTGTTATTCGTCCTTGTTAACTTGATAGCAATGTCAGAAACATGCATTGAATAATAATGAATAACGCGATGTAAACTTTCGGCAACCTAATTTGCAATTAGAACCATACCTAGAAATAGTTTGTAAAATCGTCTGTTTTACCCAGGTTAGTGCAAGGTGTCCGATTACAGCATGCACGTACATGTCGGTATTAAACTGGCATACACGCGGAAATTTAAAACTACACCCATTTGAAGAACTGGGGCCAATTTTTCAAGGTTTGCTGGGCTTTCATCTTTTATTCTAACCTAGGTCTTTGGTTGAAACATTTCGCACATTCATGCTTTCTTAAACAATATCTTTACAAGGTCAAACCAAACAGGTAGCAATTTTAGAAAGTTCACGCAAATGGGGGTTACCACCTCAACTTTTCAATGATATTTAATGATCTTTATTGTTAAATTTCTCGAACAGTTGCATACCTAAACCATAGTCGCTTCAAATATTGAAGCAATATGAGACCATCTGGTATTTGTTTTATTTCTAGTTCACTGTGGTAATATTGAATTCAACATAATTATGAATGAAAATGCAACATTTGATGGATAAAACCTGATCTTCAAAACATCTAGTTTCCACAAGTTTGTTTTACGACTGTTGAAAACATTTTCCCTATGAATTTGCTTTATTTATTCCAATTCGTTACCT
The DNA here is from genome assembly GCA_903981925.1 of Ostrea lurida. Lineage (NCBI taxonomy): Eukaryota > Metazoa > Mollusca > Bivalvia > Ostreida > Ostreidae > Ostrea > Ostrea lurida. Next base: position 14,921 of record CAJDSM010091503.1, read on the forward strand.
CAAAGGTTTAGTCGAAACAAGATGTGTTTGTGAAAGACTGATGCCCCCGGACCGGATTCACTGCAGCTAGTGAAGGGGGGCTGCCAAAACGATATACAAGTGGAAATTTTGACAAGTCTATCACTAAACAATTCTAAGAAGTATGGCCAATGTAAAAGTTTTAAAAGCGTAGGTCAACCTGCAAGGTCAGGAGGTAAAAAGTATTGGTCCAGTGGAAAGGGCATACCATTAAAAATACACATGGTGGGAATATGAAGCCTACGGGAACTACCCGTTACTTTATTCGACTAAGGGCTCACGGCGGGTGTGAAACGGGTCAGCAGAGGATGCTTAACTCCTCCACAGGGCCCTGATCCTACCTTCGCTTTTGTCGGAGGTCGTGTTGCCCTACAACTCGATTTGTATATGTTTTTGGATTATGATTACTTTGGACCACAATGTTAACTTCGCCTTTTTCGTATTGCTTACCATTCAAAAGTTAAGTCAATGTTAAAGTTTTTGAAAAGTAGATCAAACTTCAAAGTCAGGTCAGAAGGAAAATATATTGGCACCACCTAGACAAAGGGCTTTCAATAAGGAACAACATGTACATAAATGAAAAGTCCCTCATTGCATTCAAGGTATGGCCAATGTTTAAGTTTTGAAAAGTAGATCAACACTTCAAGGTTAAGGTCAGGAGGTCAAAAAATGTTGTTTCCCAGTAATACTATGTAATATGAAAAGTCCCCATCAATTGTCATCCAAAAGTTATGGCCAATGTTAAGTTTTAGCGGACAACAGACCAGAACGGTAGACCAAACTATATAGAAATTATCAAATTCGCATCTTTCATAACGTCCTTTCTATTTGTGTATTCTGCTCAATGACCGATTTATATCATTTGTTGTGTGAACAAATGATAGAAAATCTCCAATGCAGAACGAAATTCTATTAATCTTATGCTCTAAATAGGGGACGGGGGTGGCTCAGGGAAACAAATGAACAAAATACAACAAAACCTAACAAAAATCCAAGACAGATCCTACGAAATCCTGACACGGGTCCTAACAAAATCCTAAATATACATCTTAACAAATCGAAACAAAATCCTACGACAGTAGTTTGTGACCAGTTCACCAAGTGCTCAATACTAGAACTGGAAGTTATTGTCTGTTTAGTGGACAAAAATTAAATTGCCCCCCAATTTTAAAATGAACAGGAGCCGAACTGATTTTTTCAGTCGAAGACAATTCTGGATATGTTTTATTTTGTCAACAACACAATTTCCCTTCCCTGCAAATTCACAAAAAAAGCACGGATCATGTCGCACATCGGAATTTTAAAAATTTGTTTACATCAAATCGCTTAATTATGCTTACAGTGCAGCCATTAAAACTTAAGAACATTCGTAAAAATATGTGATCTGAATAGTGTTTCTTACCGCCTTGAGATAGAAGATCACCGCCTATCGATAAGACCATCAGCATAATTCCAATGTACGAAAAAGTCAAACATCTAAGTGGGAACTCAGTAGAGACCTGCTGTATCGCGTGTACAATGAAATGGACGGCACTGCAGAAGCAGATCACCATGGCCCAAGTTCGTAAATGTAGGTTAAGCTTTCATAGGCGTAAGCGCGTAAGGACTGTTTTGAACATAGAAAGGGGGGGGGGGCAAACTTCTAAATAAATGTGACAAGCAAAAAAAACGATGAAGCCCAGAGATGCTAGCTACTGTTAAGAAATAGGGGCGGGGGGTATAATTTTGACAGCAAAAGAAAAAACATAAACAAAACAAAAAGGCACTGCTCTGTATTGAAAGGGTGGGGGGGGACAGACTTCTAAATAATGTGTCAAGCAAATGAAATAAAAACCCAACAATTTGACACTGGATGGGGGGGGGGCACGCTTCTAATTGAAGGGGGGCAAACGTCTAGGCGTGACATGCAAAAAGACAGTTAATTTGTTTTAAAAAAGGCACATAGATACTGTTTTGTGACTATTAGACTAGTGATTCATTAGAGCTTGACCATTTCTTGACAAAACGTGTGTGTGTATGGAGGAGGAGGGGGGCAAAAACCCTCCCCCATTTCAAAAGTGCCCCGCCCCGGCTCCTGTCGCCCATGTCTTTGTACTAGTTTCAGCTGATATAGCAAGTAACAACATTGTCTTTGTAAAAGTTACTGTTATGATTGTCTAGAGCATGCTATGCGTATGAGGACTTTATAGCGAGGCCAACTATCAACAAAAAGTTGATGTTGCAGGGTTATAACGAATCTCGTTTAAAGTCATCATTTCGCAAATTCTACGGTCGCTATAATGACCTTGTTTGCGATTAAGAATTATCACATAGTCATATGCTGACTGATTTGTATTACACCCTTTGTTAGACTGTCATTTTCCTACTAAATTTGACCATGGGTAACTCCGTTTACTTTAGTTAGACTAAGGGCTCACTGCGGGTGTGACTGGTTAGCAGACGATGTTTACTCATCCATGGCACCTTCGCTTTTGTCGAAGATCCGTGTTGCGAAATGATGACTTTAAACGAGATTC
>CAJDSM010091505.1:768-12746 GCA_903981925.1 Ostrea lurida
CGAGTACACACAAACGTTTTTTTATTTGTGCAATGTATCGACCACCGTTACTGGTGATGCAAGGCAAATTATGTAACTAATCCGTGACGTGAATAACATAAATAAAAGCAAAAAAAAATTTTTTTTCGACCCCTGCACCCTAACATTTTTTGTCAACATATGTAATTCGGAAACACCACCCTTTTTTGTGGTGTGTTTTTTTGTTGCTAACTGCATACACCACACATGCGTAAGGGTATCAATGAGATTTTATGGTCTATGTATTACATGTATGTCTCGTGTTAAATTAGCTAGATGTTGCCTTTCATTGATGGGTTAATCTTGAGTAGGTCAAGATCTGTATCCAGAACAATCCATCGTTTGGGGGTACACAAGACAAAGCAAGACTCTGTAAAGCCACGATAGTCATGGTCCCTAGCTGGGCCAGGTGAGTTCCTGGGGGGAGGGGGGGCAAAGTCCCAGCGCCGAGGATATTTTGCATTTTCGTAGGTCTGTTGATGCTGCATATCAGGCTCCAAAGCAGGTGCCAAGATGGACAATGGTCTTGGTCCAGGGTGTTGATAGCCCCTCGCGAAGCTGAAGTATCATTTATATTTTATTGATGTGGTGCACTTGCAAACCCCCTGATTACGGCCTTGCGGAATAAATTCGCGGATTGCATTGAATTCATGCTGATTCAATTTCTGTTAATAGGCGTTACTTGAATAAATTCAGTTTTAAGTCTTTTGTTTTTCAGTGATTAAAAGTACATGTACACTGGGGGACAGTACGTCAAGAATGGTCACCAGTAATTAGATGAGTGGAACAGTCCACATTAGAATCTGAAGCAATCCCCACAACAAGGGAAATACCCCCTCCCTGTTCTCAGATAGTTTAGAGCCCTCCAAGAATAAAAAATACTGAAGTTGTATTCAATGAAACAGAGTGTCATGACAGTATGTGAGATTACATGAGGATGCATTAAAAGTGATTTGATACCTTATGGTACAATGTACAATTTGTAATGACACACAGGCACAAGAGTGAGAACCTGATCTAATCTTGATTTGCACGGGAAACAAGTTTCTGTCTGCATTACTTGCAAATTGACGAGTAGAAAATAGTGAAAAAACAGAAAAAAATAAATGGAGGAGGGGAACTGGGACTGAATGCACATGTGAAACAGATTTTCGATTGTGTGGTCATGGAGAGTGTAGATTGTTTCTTTGTCTCAATTATCATTTATGATGACTGGTGATAGAATTAGGCTGATGCTGGCGACCAGTTGTCTGAAAATCTCAAGTATCAAGCATTGGGGAATGACACTATATGGCTGTAACTGGTGAAGCTATTTAGACCAGATGAATGATTGAAATGGCAATTTCACTGATTCAAGTTCATTTTTAAATATGATTACATAATTGTAGATTTTTGTATTATAGTGTGTTAGATAAGATTTTGCCTGGTCAAGTACTTTCAAGAATGATAGATCCTACAAATTGTATTTAAATTTTCATTTTTAGACACAGTGTGCAGACAGCAAAGACGCGCATTCTGAGTCGCCAGACTGCAATCACACTAATGCTAACGACATAATAATGGTGGAAACATTAGACATCTGCAAACTCATGGCACTTGGATATTGTGAAACACTTCGTAAGCAGTGATAGGTGTCGTATTTTGGAGACGTGATGAGTATTGAGGAAGGTTCTGACAATGTTTATTACGATGGTGCTGATCGGCAAAGGCATAGTGAAGACAGTGGATAGCGGAGAATCATTGCAAGGTCGGGACTTGCATTCTCATCTAAAGTTGATATATGACAGAACAGGTAAGGGGTGGGATGACATGTGGTCTGCTTCTGAGGAAACCAGGGGAATGAAAAACCCAAAGTGACTGGAACAAAAGTTTTACATAGAAGGTGTCAGTTGTGTGTGTGTTGTTAATGGTTTGCTGCATGATGTATCATATTGGTGAGATAACTAATTACAGGAAATTGTAAAAAATGAATGAAAAGAAGAAACCTGTTGTTGTAATATATTATCTATAAAACTGGTGATTAGATTCGTGTGATAGCGATATATGCGATAATTGATAAATTTTCAAAATGTTGTGTTTTCCATGAAAATATATTTTCAAGTAAATTTATGACATGACGAATTTTAAAATATTAACTAGTTTTTAACCTCAAAATAACTTTTACTGTTCCATAATGGCCTGTATATTTCTATGCTACAATTGATATTTAAAAAGTGAATTTTTATGAATTTTGAAAGTAATGAACTCTTTATTAGCGTTCATATTTATGTGATTTTCGGTTGTACTTGTGGATTTGTTCAAGAGTTACTCTTCCCAAAGAGTTATGTCCCCTTTAGACTAGTTTTCTATTTGCCATGGATCCATATTTGATTTCAGAACATAAATATCATAGTACCAGTGTCATTTTTAACCCATTTGTACAATGGATACCTTAAGCTTGAAACGATGTAAATGCGGAAATTTTAGAGATTAACAAAGTTTATTCTTGTTGCATCTAATTGTGTAAACCAATTAAGCTTGTTATGAAACGATCAACGGAAAGTAGGAAAATCGCAAAAAGGGAGAGCACACCAAGTGGTAAATTACAATAAACAGTGAAAACAGTAGATATATTGATTCCATACATGAGCTGTTGTTGATTAAGTTCCTGTGTTTTTGTATGTGAAAAAAAACCCAACAACACTATTAAGGACAGTTAGGGGCCATTTTAAGTGAACAAATGATCAACCGTCGCATTGTTGTTTCACGAATTTTATGAATTATCTTCAAGGGATAGCAAGTTTTCTAATTTTGTGTTGTAATTAGTCTTATTTGACAAAAGAACAAAACCAAAAAAAAAAAAAAAAGAAAAAAAAGAGCAGCAGAAGAAGAATAGACTGTTAGGTAAACCCTTATGATTCTTTTTAAAGTACGGTAGTTCCAGTGGACAAAACAATAAATTTTAGCATAGGTTTTTCGTATTTGCAAAACTCAAAAAACGGGACTCTTGAAGATCTGCACTACACTTAACAAGACATAAAAATCTTGAATCTAAACCATAATAGAGGCTCTGTTTACGAAATATTTTCTATTGACAGTGTATCAACATTAATTCTGGTTCATATCACATTAGCATTCATGACACAAAGTTTGAGCATATCAAATATTAGGTAATATTGAATTAAGACAAGTCCTGAATTATTTAATTGATATTCTTAACGCTGGCCCACTACATCTGGGAAAAGGTTCTTCTTCAACAACAGCATGATAGGATGTTATATGAAAGATATGATGATATATAATCCATTATACATGTGAACAGGTGGAAACATATGCAAACTTTGAACTTTACAAAAAGCCATGGGATTTAAAAAAAATCTATCGCAGTTACACACAGTAAGTATGAACAAAAAGTCCCTGGCGATCCTCGAACTCGGGACTGCGGTTTGCCAAACCAACTGCGTTTACGCGTACTGAACTATGAAGTTAAAACTATGGAATGTGACCGACAACAAGCTATTTACGAGAACTATTTAAATCGCCATCTTTGTGACGTCATGTGTCTATAAAGAGTAATATGCGTTTAGTTGTGTGGGCTACCTACCTTGTCTGTACCCCGATCTTCTCAGTATCGTACTCAGTACTTGATTTCAAGACATGTGCTCACTTTATTATAACTGCACCTAGTTTTATATTGTCCTCCTCGAGGCAGGGAATTCATTCTATGTAAAGGCCTTCTATACAGGAAAACGAAGAAAAATTCTAGCGTGAGCTCTTCTAATGTCGACCATTTCGATCATGTTGTACGAGACGTATTTATCTATCTAATAATATGATCTTATCATTCACATCCTGCTCGATTCATGTATCCACAACGAATTACTAGAACTAAACTAAGAAGACCCACAAGAGTCTTTCCATGCTCTGCTTTCAGCTACTTGGATATTTGTCTCATTGAATCATTGACTATCCTAACGCGCCACTAACTACTGCAACTTTATGACAAGTCGGGACAGTTCAGCTCTCCATCGGTCAACTTCCATATCTATGTAGCCTATACTTCCTCATCTACCGCGTATGGCGTTTAATCCAGCTGTCTCAACTTTCATTCGATCATGCTACAGAAGTTGTGTCTGCGTTGATCCAGATTTTCTTTCCTAAATCTAGGCGCAGGCTACTTACATACACACGTCTGTTGCAGAGGTTTCAAACAGTCACGTTTAAACAGGTCGCATCTTCGTTAAATTATGGTCGTGTATACTCACAATCTTAATATTACCAGTAGACCTATCATATGAGTCAACTGCTGTTCGGTGTGCCTTTCGATCAGCATTGTTGGACCGTTCTTTCAACACTGATTGCTTTGCCTTTAATAATCGCAGTTATGTCTTATTGAATTTCCGCAAGTTCCTTCGATGAGAAAATAACAAAAATATACTTCCCAAAAAATTGACATAGTCCCAAAACATCATCAGATGCAAACCTCTTTATACGTTGCATTTTACAAATATTTCTTTACGAGTTTTTACCATGTATTGTTTAGCCCATTCGTCTGGCATTCTTGACAGTTTTTTATTTTTATAGAAGAAAAAGTCATACCGCTCGCTATTTGTAACAAAAATAATCAAAACTTAAAAAAAAACTACGAATTTCTCCCGACTTTGGAACTTTTAAAGGTAGCGAGCAGAGTATGATTCTAGATCTTTTTTTCCATTTTGAAACGTGTATCTGGATCGTCTACCTAACGAGAGAGGCCAGAACCTAGACGGATAGTATGAATAGAAGAAAAAGAACAATTGGTGGATATTTATTAAGTGGTCATATAGACAGCACCACAACGTTTGATTTGTATTAATACGGGGTGTAGGACTAAGGCATGCATCAACAGCATATATTCGTAATACAAATAGCATCTTCGCTAAACCATCGACGTTCGACTAAACTGCTAGTATTGAATAGGTCCAGTAAACTGTGTGGCATATTTGATGATTACCTATTGTCGATGTCTTGTCATCTTCTGAACTTGCCAGATAAGAAAATAGCACTCAAATAAGAGAAAATACCATATGATATTTTGCTCCGACGAAACAATCGTTTGACGGTCAATTTTTAAATTGTTATATTGGACCGGCAGAGATGTTTGATCCCACCTTTTTACTCGGAAATTTGATCTGTTGACAAATAGATTTGTTTTCCATTCTGTGCACGGCCAATACTCAAAACAACGCGGCTACTAAACAAACATGACGTCCAATACATTTTTTAATATCAAAGCAACCATGGTATGATTTCTCTAAGAATGGCACTTAGCGCGACTCCGATAGTGCAGAACCATTAAGAATAGGAATAGCAAAGAACTGACCCACTGTATTTCGAACTGTTACTCTTGTAACACAATAACTTTTCGGATGAGCAAATATTCTTCAGCTGTGTTTCCCTATATAGGGAATATGAGACTGACATCTTTCCTGATTATAACATCTATATTATATTGATTGTGTTTTGTTTTTTCAAATACAATACATTATTGACTGTCTCCTTTTCGGGCACTACCATTGGATTATGTTAAGTCCCTACGGGACCGAAAATTTCGTCTCCGATCGCGGCAATATCTTGCCTTTCCCTTAGATACTAGACGCATGAACATCTTAATGTGTGCCCGCATACCCCAGTACATGTTTGTATAATGTTCAGTAATTTAGCGTATCTCTGTGGATCGTCACATTCCAACACATGGGCGGTCCCGTAACTGTCGGTTTTGCTGCATGACCGCTCTCTATATAAGCCCTTATGATAGTGCGTTTATATCAACTCCAAACTTGCCTGTGCCGTTTACTTTGAATATCCCATCTTCCAGGATCCAATCGCACGCAAAAGAATCATTTCAAGTCATTAACAATTAAAGCTCGCAGCCTCTCTTAATCCAAAACTTTTATTGCCTATATAACCATATATTTTTCTAGAGACACTATATAACAAATAGCACAAATTCATCACCATCTCGATATCTAACCACGTGTCTTCTTCGAAACCCGGGGGGGGGGGGGGGGGAGCTTCATATGTTTACATGGGTAGGACGTGCCGTGCATCCGCAGCAAACCCACCACCATTTTCATATAATATTCTCTAGTTTTGAGAATTGTATACACCTTTTCATAAATTTTCTGTTGAAATAGTTGACGTCTTTCCCATTGAATGATAAGTCTGGGAACTGCTGCTGATAAACAATACAGGAGATTCGCCTTTAGAATAATGAGCGATTGAAGAATACTTTTTTATGGTGTTATTTAACTTTTAAGTATCCTTCACTTTGTTCTGCTAGAACTACATTGATTTGCTAAAGTGAAAGTGTAATTTATTCTGCTACTTGTATTGTGTCTTAACATTGTTATTTAGGTAGTCCTCCTCTTTCCCTTTCTTTTGTGCATGTGTGCGAACACGAACAGCTCTCACATACCGATGTTTAAATCAGCAAAAGATACGTTATCCGAATATGCAGACTATGGAAGGTCATGGGTATCTATTATGCAAAGCTGCCTCCTACCTGATGACTTATGACCGATGTAGAAGTTCAAGACCACTGCAAGTGGAAAAGTAAAGTCAGCATGCCAAAAGCAACGTGAATGTTCCTTGAAAGCATCAAATAGTGTGATTTGGAGACACCATGTGTTGGCACTTACAAGGTATCTTAGGTCGTGCATGCCTGTCAGAATGATCAGAGTGATAAAATTCTCTTAAATAATACCTATTAAATGTATTGTTCATGATATTGTCTTATTGTTTTGGTTTGTTTTTTAGTCAGAATGAGAAGTAGAAAAAGCGGAATGTGCAGAAGTTATACATGTACATATTTACGAAATAGAAGTATATAACTGCAATGTAATATGTTGTATTAACTTGACCCTGGGTTTACCAACATACTTTCGTTCCATGTTACAGAATGTTTCATATCGATAAAACAAATGCTTTAATGCTTGAATAACCATGCGTGTGTATGATATATTTGCATACCCTCAAAACATGTAATGTCATACCTATGTGCATGGGTGCATTGCACTCTTTGTACAGCTGTACAGCACGCATGTCTACAATACGACATACATAATTATGATGTATCGTACTTCTTTGTACAGATGTACAGCAGATGGTCTACAATACTACATACCCATGATGTACTGTACTTATTTGTACAGGTGTACAGGCACGCATGTCTACAATTCAGGATACATACTTACTGCAGCTGAGAAAACACAGAAATATTTTCCATATACGCAACAATAATATAACAACGTGTTTCCACAGTAAAATTTACTTTAATTCGGATGCGAAAATACACCTCAAATGCGAAAGGATAATCATACATGTAATTGTTACGATAAATACTAACTTATGTTGACTGTGACACCGCTACTATAAATTGCGCTCGTGGTATTTCCCCTTGACGTCAGCTAGATTTCACGTAGCACTTTATTTTTAGAAAACATCAGGGATCTGTGTTTGTCAATCTCATGTTTTGAATTATGTTTAGGACTTAGGAAATTGATCATTGTTTGTTACCATCGCCTTTTCATCTCGTCTCCAAAATGTTGCTTCCGTCGTTTCTTCAAAAACACTTGACTAAAACCATTCCCCCTTCACCCATTTCATTCATATTTGCAACAAAATGTGCAACAGAAACTTGTCCGTCATCATCGTGTTTCAGATAATCCACTACATGTATCTAGTAGAAACTGTTTTGTGTATAGCTTGCTTTCTTCTTTTGATTGTGTGTTTCGAGTCTGGAGAAAGTAAAGGCATATATAACGAACAGCGATAAATCTCGTAAGTCCAAATAGAATACATAAACAAGAGTTGGGCAAACACGAACCCCTGGACACACCAGAGGTGGGATCAGGTGCTCATGAGGAGTAATCATCACCTGTTGAACGGTCACACCCGCCGTGAACCTATTGTCTTGATCAGGTAAACGGAGTAATCCGTAGTCAAATCAGTCTTTGAAAATCGGCTTCACAATTGCCATGAAGCAAATCAGAGAATATTAATTTGACACAATGGCAGGCCATACTTGCAAACTAAATCGTAATCTGCGATATGCTGCTTTTAAACGTGACTGTTGAAACCCATGCAACAACAACTTGTTTGTTATGTAGCCTGCCTCGATTCAAAAACTGATCATATACATAACAAACTCTTGCGCATCGAATCATTTGTCATAAAGTTGAGTTGTTAGTTTGCCGTCAATGTCTATGTTCAGTAAAATATATAAGTACAAAGCAGACATGGAGAACGAAATACTGGGATATTTTTGAATGTGTGGAAGTTCACACTGCATGGCTGGAGGTAAACATAATCTGCTGCATGGAGGTCGGTTTACTCACTTCAAGCCTTCAATGAACATCAACTACCCAATGAGCATTCCAAAGATCACAAATATCGTGTATTTGAGTTAGGATCGTCATTTCCACAGAATAAAGAGAAATTTCGAAAATTAAGTTGTACAGTCATCTGCCAAAGATATTTTAAAAAAAAAATACCAAACTGGCCGCCAGATTAAACAAAACATACAATACTAAAACACAATAAAATCGTTGATTCGTGTACCAAAATTAAATCACCCCGAGTTATCTAAACTTATTACGTATTGCTTCTACGTCATGAAAGACGTCGTATCCATATCGTCTGTGTACTAAGAGAAAACCCTTTGTACACAAATATTGACCAGAAGGGAAAAGAGTTGACAAACGAACAGAAAATACACCTACATGTATCTGCGCTTTACGATGCAAATGTGAAGAAAATATACTTTGTAAGATTGTAGGGAATAAAATAAAATACAGTCTATTGTTTCCTAAAGCGTTATACACGGCGGAGTAGTAATGGAAATTTGCCACGATCGGGGCGACCAGAAGAGTTCGGTGTTCAGGAGTTCGTGATGCAAGGATACTTTCGAGGAGAGTAAGACAGAACAGAATAAAGTCTTTGGATGAGATTACCACATTTATAATATCGGCGGGAGAAATCGTATGTTCTCTAAAAGGACATCTGAGAGGAAATTGCATGCACATGGATATAATAAACGAGCAGTAAAGAAAGCGATACGAATTCGTGTATTGAGCACGAAAATGTATCGCCTGGTGCAGGAGCAATCTCTATAAAACTGTAGATGGACACTGGAATAAAGTCATCTTTAGTGATGAATGTAAGTCATTCTCGGACAAGATACCCGTGTGAGAGTCTAGAGAAAAGTTGGCGAAGAGTACCTACCCGACTGCATTTGCCTGCAATCAAAACGTAAATTAAGTTTAATGATCTGAGGGTGTATCACACACCATGGAATCGGGACAATCTGTGTTGTAGATGGAAATATAAATGCAGAAAAATATGAATCTGTGCTTGATGACAATCTATGGCCTGTAATTATTCGACATTTTGCCAACGGAAACTACACATTCCAAGATGACAATGCTCCAGTGCATAGGGCCCGTGTAGTACCAGAATTCTGCGGGAATCAGCACATTCATTCTATGAACTGGCCAGCTCAAAGCCCCGACCTCAATATTATTAAAAAATGTTGATGGAGAATGAAACGAGAACGTCAAAAACGAGCAGCGAACATAAGTAATGTCCATGAACTGGAACACGCCATTGGAGATATTTGGATGAACACACCAACTGTTACATTCAAAACCTGTATAAATCCATTCCAAGACGAATTGTGAAAGTGCTGAGAGACAAAGGAAACATAATAAAATTCTAAAGTAAGTGTTTTAAATGTTTTATTTTATTTACTTTGAATTGAAGCGACGGCGATTTTGCTTATCTGGAGATGGCCATTTTGTTTTTTACGAATACCTTTGGCGGACGACTGTGTCTTTGATGGTAATTTTGGAGTGTTTACTAGTTTCGTGAAGAACGTCTCATTCTGTTATGTATTTTCTTTAATTTAAACAATATTTTATTCACAAAGAAATATGTGAATGGGATTGGGCAGCAGACGTTGCCTACACATGTATGTTAGCCCTGTATTTAAGCAATGAATTATGATTTATTGAAAGATGTAGTCTCATAACTGCAACGGTGTGTGCATACAAATTGAATAACGCGCGTTCATCTTTCAATAAATTATAATTTATTGCTTATATTTACATTTTTTACTTTGGGGAAGTAGCGGTTCATGGAACAGCCGTTAGGTAAGTAATTGTTACGTCACAATGAAATGTACACGAAAAAAGATACAGCAATTATGACATTTACGCACACATGATGTCATATCGTACACGACAAAATTAAAAAGGAGTGCAAAATTAATATTCCCAAGTATTTAATTATTTTTTTCTGGAAAATAAACATCAAATTGTCAACAGTTTTATACATTTTCAACCTAAAACAGTTCATATATTTACATATTTTAAAACACTGTATTCATACCCCAACCAACTTCGGTGATTCGGTCTTTGCGTTATAAGCACTATCATCAAAATAGATTTCTAATGCTTTTTTGGAAGTTGAACTTGTTCAACTTCCTATGCTATACTTTTGAAGGTGCAGTGATATTTGTATAGAATATAATAGAGGACCTTGACCACGCTTGAATAAACATTTACCTAACGCTCTGACATAAACAATGTTACTACGCTCGAATAAACAATCCACGGACAATTCTGAATTAATTTGAATTTATGTAATACATGGAAAAGAACCAAAGGCAAATTGCAAAATTTCTTCATATTTTATTTAATGCTAGAAAACAACATTTATCGACCGAGCGAAGCTCGGACGGGCCGAAGGCGCCGTCCGCGAACGCAAGGCTCTAAAGGTAAAGCGTCATGTAAAGAAAAAACTCAAATCAGGCAAAAGGAAAACAAATCATCTCGACTACGTTTCAAAGTGAAATTTTCGTGAGCAGTAAAGGGCGCCGCCATGTTTTATTAATTAAGATTGCTTCAACAAGATAATTCGGTGAAACCTAACCTGTTACAAAGTTATGTAAAGCTCCTGACATGTTATTTGTTTAATTCACACACTACAATTTCTTCAAAATTCAGTACGTAATATATTCTTTTTTGGTTGCCAGTTTTTTACCCTAATATTGGATAGAAAACTAGATTTTACTTAAAATTAAGATTGCATAAAAGGTGAGCGCATATACCTTTTTTATTTATTGGAACTCGTGAACTCGTTCAATCACTATTATCGTACGTACTTACATGTATCTAAGTTTTCTAATCGAATTATTAGGTCAAACTTGCAATAAAAGAATATATACTACCTGATTTTGAAGAATGAGTGTTTGAATAACACAATAACATGTCAGATTAACATATTTGTAACAGTTGAGGTTTGACTCGAATATCTGTTTGAGAGCAGATTTTCATAAAAATGGCGGCCGCCTTTATGGCTCACGAAAGTTTCCTTTGAAGACGTATGTCGAGATGGATTTGGTTTTCTTATGCTGAATTTTGAGTTTTGTTTCTTTAGCATACGTGTTACCTTTAGAGCCTTGGGCTTCGGACGGGGCCTTCGGGCCCGTCCCGAGCTTTCGCTGGTATAATGTTTTGTAAGTACTTGAAAAATGCACATGTCACTATAATAAAAGATTACTTACTTAGAAAGCAATTACAATAAACTTGGATATGGTTCGTTACTTTGATATTTCAATTAAGCTTATGAACCACATATATAAACACATTGGAGAAAAAAATCACAACTGAAAGTAGTACATTTGGGGTACATGGTAAATGTGGTACCACTAAGACCCGAATGCCTCAGGTTTTTAGGTAGACGAAAGCTGTAGTTCATCACTTTCGTATTAGAATTTCAAGAAATTATTGTATAATTCATAAACAGTTTTTTTGAAAATTTTTATGCCATTCCATTAACTCTGGAAAGAAACTTCGCTAGTGGAGACTTGCGGCTTTTGGCAAAGACAAATTTACCGCTAACCATTTTAGCAGACGTTCTGCATTGTGACTAGAAAAAGT
>CAJDSM010091510.1:425-16736 GCA_903981925.1 Ostrea lurida
AGAGAGATAGATATGAGGCTTTGATGCTGATTCTGCTCCGTGTTTCTGCATGTTTGTTTAATATGCGCCCTGTTCTTAATACCTTTTTGCTATGCATATTCCTATAGAACGCAAATACTATCACAACGAATGTTTAAGGGCTTGATCGTCATCTCCCTCGTGGGTCAAAGAGCAATGTGCTTCTGGACAGGATTTTGCCTCAGGTTGTGATTTGCAAAATTGGCTTCCATTCTCCTTACTCAGGACCACCTAGCGACCTCTGCGAGTGATCAATCCGGCAGAGCTTCCGTGTTTGTCCGCCTTTTTCTTGACTTTGTTCTCCCGCTTTTCGGCCTTACCATTGTAACCCTGTCCGCATACCATTGTGTTGCCCACTGTTTCGCCGGTTTTGGATGTGTAATCCGATGATTATATCTGTTGCGACCTACATAATTCTGAAAATTGCGCAAACCTATACGTTTCAATATGGTCATGCGCATTTGAGAGAGTTCCAAGAGTGCATCACTTTTTGAGTCAGGATCATCCCGAAAGGCCCTGGCATCCATATTTACGGATACCTGGGGCCAGTCATAGACACGGTTACATTAGAGAGCACATTCGTTCGGATTTGATTCTAGTGGTTAGATCGTGTGGTACAGGGGTGGTAAGTGTTCAAAGGTGGGGTGAATTTCTGACTTGAGTTTATGCCCAGATTGTAAGGCTACATTTTTTGAAGGACTCAGCGTTGTAAAATTACAGGGCTATCTATATCTGAACTATGCCATGGCATATCTAGCTTGTGTATTTCATGTAGTAACACTCGGTTGGTCTGTTATGTTTTGTTTTAGGCCAGAAACATTGGCCTCATTAGTGGGGCTGTATCTCGTTTTATTCTTATTAATACTCGCCTTGATTTTGTGTGAACCTTTTGACTCAATTTCAGCATGGTCACTGACCCTAGAATAACTTGTGTAATTTGGGTAAGAGAAACGTTGTTTTGTCACCACGTATGGGCTTGCCCGGGTGTGGTTCTGCCTGTGACCACTTGTACCCACTTTTTTCAGGTCACCTCATTAATTTGATGTGCGAGAAAACTGAGAACTTATACAATTGGTGAAATCTTCGACCAACCCCACTTTCTCCTGAAGTCTGCCCTCAGGAACCATTTGGAGAGAAATGTGATCGCTTTACTGGAGTTTTAATATTCGTATCATTCTGTCCTTAGTTTGTCAATCACTCTCCTTTGAAGTGATTCTTCTGGTAAAATGTGTACCTATTTCATTGACCTTATACCTTTAGACCAATTTGTTTCAAGGTCTAAACCAAGTAGGATACATGAACCGACGGAATGTAATGACCTATCGACGTTTGTGATGCAAGTATAATTTTTCAATAGGGTGTCAGACCCTGAATAGTTTTTTTTTGTCTAAGTCTCTTTTACTTGGGCTTTTATTTAAAGATGAACCCTTTGTGCCGTGAGAATGTGTTTAAGCAACTTTTTTATAGATTAGGGTATCAGTTTGTCTTTATTTAATATTCGATTGTCTTTTCTTGCTATGACATTTGCTCATCAGAGGCGCGTGCTTATCTTCTTTTCCTGTGCTTTGTATACATCTTTTTAATTTGTTCACTGTTTCTCCTATAACTATCTTCTGTGTGGCCATGTAACATAGGAAATTAACATCTGTTATATATTCATTAGGTCATCAGGAGCCTTAGTCAGAGGTTCGTGCCCCACCAATCCCTGGCAGCGGTAGCCACACACTCCTTTGGTTTTATTTCTACATATATGATAGGCTATTTTTGTTCAATGAGGTGGATCAGGTCTGTGCGCAAATAAATCCATATTAAAAAAAACAAGACAAAACATAACATTTTAATGGTGTAGTTTTAGTATGTGACGAAACTTAAGTGTAGTGGATATATATACAGACATCGTACTCAAGACAGAGTGAAATAAAACACCACTACTATAATGACCCCGCCTCAAAGAACTCTGAGTACACTGTGGCACGACCATGATTTTCTACGCTTGTTTGCTTGACCATTAAACTACTTGACTCACCTAACATCAATATCAACCGACTGTTGGAGTAAAGATATAGTTGTGACTGACTTTGATTAAATCACTTGTCAAACCTTGAAACCTTGTAAGATATTGTGACCTTAGGTACGATGTTTGTCAGGACTTGTACTGTTTGATCCCATATTCCTAGGGTTCATATGTGATATCGCTCCATGTAACTTGAAATCCTTTGTGTAGGGATAATCATTGTTACTTTTTGTTCTGTATCACGGCTGGGGGTATCGCTGAGTTTACTTTGATCATGAAAGAGAAATTGTAATTTTACCAGCGCCCTCGTCTTTCTTTGTAGTAACCAAATTTGCCAAAATTCTGGAATACCTTGTGCACATTCTAATGGTGACATTAGGTCTTTCTTCACCTCTTATGAATACTTTGGATATGACCTGCATGAAATGTTCTGATAGTGTAATTGCTAGAGTCGATGATGTTGTAGGATGGTTTCAAGTGAAACGCTTTAATATAGCAAAATGTTGAGTTCGTATTATTTTGGATGGCACCTATTGCCCCTGGAACCAATTTGGAAAAATTTTCTGAAAACCTTATTGGGCGGCATCTACAGGACATTCCTTTTCAAGTACCAAAGCATAATGTGACCTTTCGTCATGCTTGAAGGAAAGTGTAGGTGGAGTTCCAGGACAACGTTTTGAACCTATGATAATAAGCGGAGTCGTTATTATATCGACTTCCTCTTGTGCATCGTACTGCCTCTTAGTGGGAAATCTTGACTATCCTAAGGCCTATGATGATTCTTCATATGGGATTATGTCTAATAGGATTACTGCCTTTTTCCATGCTCACACCTAGAAATGTGCTCTTTGTACATTTTTTAGGAGAGTTAATTATTTTGTCCAAGTATGGGAAGTTACCGAGTAAGCGTCGTTCTTCGACTGCCCCTAGATGACTGTGGCGAATGTGCTGAAACCGTATATTCGCATATATAAGCAGACATTCCTTTTCAGCTTCCTAAAATAGTTTTTGTGACTGATTTCCTTTGTTATTATAAGAGTTGCTGAAGCCGAGGTTCATAGGTTTGATTAAAAGCTTTTATTTGATATCTTTCAGGGCTTTTTTTATCTGACAGGGTATGAAAATTTCATAAGCGTAGGATACCTCATGCAACTACTTTTCCGTTCGCCAGGCATTGATCCTGAGTGTAACACTTGCGTTTCTATTTGGATTAGCAACAATTACAGATGTTAGAGACCTTTCGTTTTGTCGTATGTGACATACAATCCTCTTGAGTCGGAGACGGAAAGACGCCAAAAAGTAATTGACAGTGTTAGTTTAAGTAGTATGACTTCCAAAGTGTGTGTAAATTATGTCCATTATGAATTTACGTTCATTACAGAAGATATGTAGTATAAAGAACTTAGAGAGCACCTATATTTCGTATTACACGCCATATTGGCTTAATTGTCCGGTGAACAATACTTTATCGTATTCTTTTTGGGTCTATATTATTATCTGACCTTTGATACTTGTCACGGTCTTACGACATGATAATCCTCCTGGGGTATTTAAAAATTGTTACAAGAGTTATTCGCTCGGTTCTAGGAGAGCAATATGGTACGTTGTTGACATTCTCCCTTTTGATTCTACCTTTACATGCGTTCATATTATTTATATTCTGTAGGTATGTTTTCGCTCACTTTTCACTGTGATTTGGAACTAATGAGTTCTGTTGAGGTAGGTGATATCTTCGTTTGGACTTTCTAACTACGGCTACCCTTTGCCACAGAGCCCTATCATCCCTTTGGAAATTGTCGTATAAAGAGGCAAACGTGCATGTATCAGCGCCCGGTAGTCAATTGCGCACTTGTTATTGATTAGCAGAGTCAGTTACGCTCGTAGAGAGCGTACGTGTGTCCACCGTCTCTCATTGGCTGCGTTAAATCGATTCCACTTCCACTTGAAGTTAAAAAGATTTACTCTCACTTTAAAGTTATTAGGGCTCTGTTGCTCGCGTGTCAACAAGCTCTGCCCATAAACCACACACTACAAAATTAATCATTTTACATAGAATTTGAGCACATACAGGCATGTGCTCTAATCCTCTTGATTACCAGCACCAGATAAACTGGAGTTTTAAAATAGTAACTGGGGCAAATAGCTATTAACCTCTTTCTGCGACTTAGTATAGGTAGACGAATTCACATTTCTATCCGGTAAATGTTACGTCAACCAAGTTTTAATAAAATACACTATATTCCACGGGACTTATCACCTGTTAAAACTATTTTCTTTTTCTTTTAACCTTTTTCAACAATTGTGTACACTGAAATCTACAAAGTTCTGGACTAACAATCGAAATAGTTAAGCGCAAACCGAACACGTGTGCGGGTATTAGATTGGATCTGCATTGGAGTGACAAGGTCCCAGCGCGTCTAGCAAAGTCGTTCAACCAGCATGTGCATCATACCTGATTCACTGTTGGTAGAGCCGTATTTAAACTAACCCACTCAGGTCTATACTGCTTCCCCCAAGCATAGGCAAATCTTCAGCTGGCATAATAATTCTTCCAACTTTATATCTGATGAGTATAGGTTCATAATTACATTGGTCCTCCTTCGGTTTTAATCTCCCTAACTTACGATGCCGCCAGAAGCTACCAGAATGTAATGCATGTGGGATGTTTCAATTAAACAGTTGTATTTTTAAGTCCAATGACACAATTGTACATATGTACAATAAACAGATAAGTGGTACTGGAGAGATGGCATGTTGTATTTGATTTGGCAATTATAATCTCAAGCTGTACCCGTTATTTTATATAACTGACCCCTAGAACAAATATTAAGAAATTTAAGAAATACTTAATAGAAAACTATCGTGAATTCCATACCTGTACATCAAAAGAATATTAACCTCCCGGCTTAACTCGACGTATATCTTAGCTGAGACCACCTGTTTGTGACAACGCACAGCGCTCGTTGCTTATGCTCATTAGAGCGTCTGTGTGTTAAATCCACACATACTTCTCCCCGGAGGACTCAGCGGTAACGCCACTAGGAACCACAATATTATCTAATTTACAGACCCAATTCTAAATGACTGACTCAGGTCATAATGTTTCCCCGTACTGGTATTCGTAGAGTGACCAGTTACGTCCTTGAACTCCTTTAATATGTTTTCCATTCCGGTCAATTGCTACCAACTGCACTACAGACTGCGATATGGAAGGTAACATAGGGCGCTGCTGGAGTAAAAACCACTGTACATTTTCTTCCGAGGTATATGCTCTTCCGTTCATAAAAATTCTTACAATTAACGATTCTTTCAGCTGACTATGCGAAATATAGTTTAATATAGTTTAAAACATTGGTTCTAAAGGATTTGACTTTCTATATACATTGTATAAAATGATAGGTTAAGCAACAGTATTAAAACTTTTGAAATAACAATAGTGATAGAGTCGGACTTGAATGTCAGTCTCTCCGACCCCACAGTAGATAAACCAATCCCTGTCGATCCGGCCCCAAATCATTCCGGCCACAGTTACCGTGTAAAAATGAAAATACATGTATAAAAATAAGCTTTATTTTGAAAGTCGGACTTAAATATCAACAATTAACATTAGCTATAAACTAGCTATTTAACCGACTTGCACAGATTTTGGCGTGAGGGGGTCGCTCCGTCCCTTTTTGTCCATTTATATTTTATGAAAAAAGATAAATATCGTTTGTATGATTAAAAAAACTACGTCTAAATTTGCAAACACCAATTATCACTTACACTCTGATAATGATTGTGTTGCTATTCTACTAAAGCACAAAATGAACCAAAGCCGAACCGCCAAAGATACACAATTAAGTTGTAATTTCTAGTACAAATTCCAAAGATATATTCTTGATCATCGAGTAGCATTTAATTATGTTTATTGGTCTTTGTTCAGATAGATTCATGTAAGTAACAACATGCTTCATGATCATCGAGCAAATCAAGACCGAAAATGAAACGGAACCCGTAATTAGCAGCATATTGCCGCAATCAGATAAATTCCAATCAGATATTGGATATACACTCGAGGCTCTTCTAGCATATGGATGTGAGGCTGAGATTTAGCCAATTCACCCTGAGGGCCCACAGTGGTAGCCGGGGCCATAAACACGGTGAGATCACAAACTGGGTGCATAAAAACGTGTGATGGTTATGATGGTAGGGCACATACGCTCAAGTTACTGGTCTTCCTATAGTACACTCCAGTAAAATAAAAATGTTGTCATCAAACAGAACGCTCCCCGTCAGCCGCCAGACATTCAACAAGCAGCGTATGTTGATGCGGGATGCATTCGTCGTGTAAGACGGTAGTAGGGCAGAGGACACAAGATGGAGGGCTGATTAATAAGGCGGGAGCAAAACGTACGTCTAAATCATACCACGTTCAAGCGGACGAAAATCCTTATTCGGTTCATGTCCGGAACTAGTGCAGACCTCAGGGATGGACCTCATTGGGGCTGACAAGAAATCTAACCAGCGTATAACCCGATGTATCAGGTATGGTAACTGAGGCTCTGCACAGACTGACGGGACACATTGACAGATTATCAGAGTTCAGCTTCTGTTGGAACTCTGCTATTATAAGGTAGGCGGCAACGTACCGACATATCAACGCGAGTCCTCCGGATATTAGCCAGTCCTCCTTTCCGGCGATACTCGAGTGACCTCACCGTAAATGATACATTTATCAGCCGGTCATACAGACAACGATGGTTGTGGTGGTACCTTTCACCAGACCAAGTCTGCTAGTTGGAGAGATGCGGCTCTCTCAGGTATGAAATCAAAGTTTGGCCTGATTCCGTATCTATTGAATAATCCAGGCGGATAATCCTAAGAATTCGACGGCGTCCATCCCGTCCTACGCTAGAATTATTGTACCAGAATTATCCTTCCCCAGGCTCTCTTTCAGTGTGGCGCGTATGACCCATTCACTGGTAGACGATCAGTCCACGCCGGAGAGGCAATGTAGACGACCGAGATTCCGTTCTTTCTAAAGTCATGAGTGAAATATACATTCACCGGGAATATCGTTATCACACAGAGGTCAATTCGCAAAAACAATCCCGTGTGCTATTTTCATTATTCATTGTGTTCGTTGATAACGGCGCAAATGAGGTTCCGAATCAAAGAATTATGAACTATGTGGAAAACATTTTCATCTCATTAAAAGCTTTCATGAGGAAGAACTCCCCTAAATCTGTTCTGTTACACCTGTCACTGTAATTGAAAATGAAAGTGATATGTTTCAGTCACATTAAAGTATTCTGAGCAACTCAACTATTTTTCCCATACAGGGAAGTACCACTTCGTCTTCACAGAGTTCTCTATGTGATGGTTATCTCTGAATTGAAGAATTCCCAGATCTCCATATCAGCATTATCCAAAGCAGATCACCCAGTTTTGACATTTCTCTCGTTGATCGAATTAATGGAGGTTTCATGTCAAAAGTGGCCAGAACACTAAACGCTTTGCTTTTTCTCCTCATCACATTATCACTTTTCTCGACTAGAATTCTCGTTTCTCGTCAGGGTTCGACTGTTGTGACTGTTTAGTGAGCGCACTTAATCATGTTCTTTTCTGTTTTAAGTGAGAGTGTCGTCCCCGGTCATATGAATACGGAGGTTTTTCGTGGGTTCGCCTGAACTCAGTTATCGACATAGCCTCGCTCGTACGTCCTCTCGCCTACCTGAGTTCCAATGCAAAAACTAAGCTTATCCGTAGTCGTTAGTACGCTCTCTCAACAGGATCGTCCTCGTCTTCCTTAATTTAACTTTAATCAGTTGTTCGATAGCTTCGGTGGCCGTTTTCATATATTTCTGCATTTTCGGTACTTATCTTTTCCTGATCATTTGACTGTGGAGACCAAGCACCCGCCCATGAGTACTGATATTTTAACCGTCCTGCTCATAGAGACTGGCCGAACCGGTTGGTAACAATATAGTTGTATACCCAGTCTCGTGGTTCGTGGTTGTGCCGTTTGTAGCACAGTCATGCTGTCAATCAATTGCAATCTCATCACATCCTACAAATAAGTCTAATACAACTAATGCTCCCGGTCTATGTCGTTTGTGTCAGGACGTCGGGAAGGAGCTATTCATAGAGGGTAACCAGTGCTTTTCTGAAGGGCCGGTATATCTCTCCGCCATTATTGTTAATAAATCACACAGTTCCTAACTGCGTAATAAAAGATACTCTCAAAAAGGTAAACTGTTTGTTTATTAAGAAGATTATGATCTTTGTCTTGCGGATTGTGTTAATCTAATCTGCATTCAAGTTATATTCATTTTTTTAAAGTCTTAGTAAAACAGTGATACCGACATAAGATAATTTCTACAAGGCATATATGTCACACAACCTGCAATACGCTTTGACCGGCCAGCCTTGGCTATTGTGAATTTTATCATTAAGCAAATAAAAATATAGAATTGGACTTAATCAGTGTTTTTTAAAATGGATGATCATTAGAATATTGCAGATGGTAAATTTTAGTTGGGGGTGAGGGGGGGGGGAACACTGCGTAATTGACGACAGTTTAATTAAAATGTATAGTAGTTGACGGAATTGATTTGGTTTGTTTTATTTATTTTGAAAATTAAATTAGTCTATTACCTAGTGTTGATGCGTATTTCCTGTTGGAAACTCCATGTTGCTTCGTGACTTTTCTTCACTGGTCAAAGGACATGTTTCTACGTCTTCATTAATTTTTTAACTTAGTAGAACATTGATTGCTCCAACATGACCAATGCTGAGCCAATAAAATCAGCGATAATGAAGTGTACAGGGTGTAGTGTTATATGTCGAATAAATTGTGCTCTGGAATACATATAGTGATGCAATACACCAATTTTTATTTGTTTGTAATGTGAGAGTTGAATTACAACATTATTTGACTCTTAACAAACGTCAGTAATTTTTACAAATTGTATATAAAGCCTAGGCAGATGATATGTATCGGTTGGTATGATCTATAGTGAATTGAGCTTTAAACGCGTACACTAGGAAACGCTTAGTGCTCTATAACAACATGAGAGGAAATACGATACAATACAGAGCACAATAATGAACTAGTGTTACTCCTGCTCCGAACCAGAATAAACAGAGAGTCCGGTGCATATTAGGAACGTGGATTCTAAGCCGCACATTCGGCACAAGATAAATGATAGATTACCGCACGTGCTGTATTTATTAACAACAAAAGCCTATTACAACGACCAACAAAGGCAACTCTGACGGGGTCTTAGTTAAAAATTAGTTGTTTCTATCATAGACATAGCGGCCAACATGGCAAAACTTTTGTCACTAATCGAGATGTATACTCGATGGGTGCGAATAAGTCCATATAGCGCAGGAGGATAAGAGCTAGTCGCTCGACGACCTCTCATACATATTGAAATTTGGGCAATAAGGGATTACTCCACATGTTAGATCACCGGGAATGTGGATGGATTTCGGAAGAGCAGTGCAGTCGCAAGCCTAGGGTTCTTTATGTTCTTCGGTCTGTGGCACTAGTACTGTATCGGACGAAATTACAGATACCCTGATAGGCGTGGCACAAGTACTTTCATAAAACCATGACTAACACATCATTTGCGTTCCAATAAGTAACATGGGCTGTCGTACGATACAATCAATGGATATAGCCTTACTTTTGCCTTTATGATGCGGCGGCATCGTATGTCAGATAGCGAGACCCTGTGCTTGTGAGTCAGCGAGTTCTCAATCATTAGTTGATGCTATTATACCTATTTTCAGCAAAACAGATTATCCAAGTGTTCAGTTATTTCTCCATGCACTGTACTTAAATTAAACAATCAGGAAGACAGAAATCTCTCGCTGTTGTGACCACTGATAGAAACGTGACCAATATGGATGCTGATCAACGTTAATTTGGGACGTAGTTTATTTTACATTCTCGGAAATACGTTCCACGTTCGTGTACTTATCAATTTCCATATAGATGCGTGTCTCTGCCTCTATTTTTATGCCCGGTCATCGTAGCTGCGATTCATCATTGTCCGGATAACGGAGATTCACCCCCACCATCAAAAATACCCCAACTGTGCGCGTCGCTACTCTTGCCCATGTTGGCATTTCAGCGGGGAGGCCGGAAAACAAGAGAACAATAGATTGGATGGAGATTTGTTAATAATGACACTCTCCCCTGAACTCTCGCCTCGAACACAATAGTACTCGATGTTAGATATTAAGACCATGCTTGAGTTCTTATAGGATATATTTGTTAGATCTTTGGAGATACCAAGGGAAATCATGAGGTCCAAAAATATGTCGTATATACGCTAATAGGTCCTAGATGGCAAGGCGAACAACTAAATTTGCCCCTTAATTGGGACATACTTATTTTTAATCATATTGAAGCAGGGAATTTGTACAAAAACTGTTGCGGGATAAAAAAACACAAAAACGTTGGCAATCGTGTAACTTCAACCTTACATATAGGTGAATATAACATGTTGTTAGTCAAATTAAACAATCAATGATTTTCACAATTATGTTCGATTTGATATAAATACGTATGGAGAACTGCGATTAAAGTCGACAAAACTACCAGAATCTAGATCTAGTAGTTGTCGCTAATCATATTATAGGAACGAATTATAAAGTTTTCTACTTAAACGCATTGACTCTAATATAGTGAGCGGAGGACTGACCGATGATGATCAGGTCTCATTATATGATAACGTCTTGATTGGAACGTGATATCAAATTTGCAATCAGTCAAACTTTCCCCGTTTTGCCTGGAATCTGATGAGCTCTTATCACTAAGTAATCTCTCCTATCACCTGGGCTAAATGTAGTGAGTGCTCCAATAATCTCGCAGTTCAAGTCCATACCTCTCGCAAGAGCATGCTACTATGTATAGACCGTGATGCGGGTTATTTTTAAAAGCAAGGCCAAACCTACACATATACAACACGGAAACACCTGATAAGTCTCAGAAGGTGTGGGCGAAAGAGGTATTAATATCGAGTATCTTTTGGTTTGTACAAAAGTGCGTATCCCAATTTCGCAAATGGATCTATCGGAAGAATGGCGTTTATTAATGACCTTGTTTGCGAATTACCAAAGTATCACTAAGTCATATGTGTGAGCGTGAACGGATTGGTTTACAGTTGGAATGGTGTCTGGTGGGTGAAGACTGTCAATTAATTAAATATATTAGGCCATAGAGACATCGATGCATTCCAGAATTAATCGCGTGGGTAATCTATTCCTCGTTTACTTATATTATTCGCCCTTACGTATATCCGTTGATAATCAATAGGAGTACCGCTCAAAGATAACATGTCGAAACAATAGTAGTTAGTAGATACTGACAGGTATTGAATACAGCAATGTATAAAGTATCAATTATACAAATGTCTGAAATATAATATGGGGAAATTAAAAGGTGAGACCTTGTAGCTTATAACATCTGTAGACAGAAGATATGTCAAATTTAACTTGGAACAGAGAGGGGGTGGTGTCTATTGCAATCTGGAATTATACTATATTTCATCTGAGCTTAAAGAAAAATCCCTTTATGTCAAATACATCGAAATATAATAATAATCGATCTGTTATGCTAGAACAACCATGAATTCAGTGATCTCAAGGCCTCTAATGATTTATTCCCGGGATATATTAAAATTTACTCGTGATAGGACCCTCGCTTGGTGTTATGACGAACACACGAGACCAAATTTCCCCAGTCTCTTCTAATAATGATATTGCTTTAGATAAGCGATTTTTTCACACCTATTGTCTTGGACAGAGCAAAGATATTTATATTTATTTATTCATTGCTATCTGGCTATCTGCAACAAAGATCTCAATAACAGCCGTCTGAGACTATTAGTACACTTTTGGGTGTAAGTGTATGGTACTTTCTCTTCGATCTCATTCCCTACTTAAACTGAAGATGAATGTATTTTAACTCTCGGTACTTATATTCTAGTAATAAACGAATGAAGCTTTCGTGACAGATAAGAGGGGTAGCATGGACATTCATCGTCCCCATGCCAAATCGCATCCATATACGACCAAATCGCCCCCGATTCTATCCAAAAAGTTCGGGCCCACCCAAATAACGTTGGAACCAAATCTGTATATCCCTTTTCCCACTGGTCATACCAAAAATCGTGCCCACCCACATTAAAATTTTTTTCACTTTTCATTAATCACCTCCCACTTCTTCTTTTATAGATTATATATCTTGTTAGGAAAGACTTGATATTATCTATTCTGTAATATTGGATTTGTTCCTTTATTGTTGATCAATTCTAACACCCAACCACAATTTTTACAGTTGAAAAGCAGACAATATGTAAAGTCGGAAATAACATCTATGAATAATAACAATTTTATAAAGTCATAAAATATGATCTCTAAATAATAAAACAACGGTTACTCTCAAAAGAGGCAGAAGCGCAATAAATAACGCGCAGACATCGTACTTTTCTTGAAAAAATTCGGTCGAACGACCCTATTCTGCGCGTGTACTTGCTACCACCTAATGGCAAGTAAGCCAACGTCTAGTTTACTCACAAAAGGATCGACCGGCGAAGTGGTTGAATCGTACTCCTCTCCAAAGGATAATAATTTCTATGCGATTCACTTACAAATTAATCTTACATCACACCAAATCGCTAATAGAATTGTTTTAACATTTCTATCTATTTCCTATCTCTAATGATATGTATTAATTATAGACAGTGTAAAAATGTGTCTAAATTAGTCAATATGTAATATAAGAACTTAATTGGTACTACTTTTATTTGGTTGCGTTAGTTTGATGTCTGGTGGTTAGCTCAGATCTCGACCTAACACCGCACGGGCACCCCATGACCCCCCTCCCCGGTTAAGATTTGGTCAGACGGGTGATGCACCCTCCCCCCCCTCTCTTTCTTGTTTATTCAATAAATTAAATTTGTATAATGGAACAGAAAGTTATTGGACAAAATAATTGTTTTTAGCGAGTCGCGTCTTGTATGTGAACTGTTATGATATAATACTGACTTGCATCCACTTGATCTTAGAAATATGGATTTCCCATGCGAGACAAAGAGTTAGAGTAAAAAGAAACTGGCTACATCTTCTGGGGCGAACTTTGTGCACCGCACTGCTTAAAAATGTTGGGGAGCGAAAGACCATGTTGATGTCTAGGTCTAAAAAATATATTTACGTCTCCACTAGGGGAGAGAGAGTGGGTCACCACCTAATTAAAACGATTTAGAGGAGCGTATTTTGGTGTGGCGCAGATGAAATATAAGGTAGGAGGCAGATTTTGAAGCGGTGGACAGTGCGGGGCAGATTTGGCGGTAGGCTTGTTATCAAGGTATTGGGGGCGATTGGGAAAAAACTCCTGGGTGATTGATTCGAAGTTTGGGTGCGATGGTGTCGCAGAAGTCTGTTGGGGCACGTACTGCGGGGCAGGTGGGGCGTAATTAGTAGCTTCGGTTGGGAGTTCCGTTTACACAGGCATTAAGATATCGTACTTAGTTTCCGTCTACGCTCTGTATAATCGCTTAGGATCCAGAAGAATAGTCATGCCGGATACCAGCGAATTACGGATCAGCTATGCAACCTCTCGAGAAAAACAGTAATCAATACTCGGCAAGTATAAGCCACTGCAATCTGTAACGCGACTCAGATAAAAAATATAGAGCATGCAAGTAGAACCCCTCGGAGACACAACCTTCAACACCCGCACTTCAGAAAGGATGAGCAGCGGAGTAAAACCGCCTGGAAATCATGCACGATCGATAGTAGCTAAGACACGCCCGAATACCGAATAAATAGGTCAATAACTCAGAACGACGAAATCGTACATGTAGAACACCCGACTAGAAAATGTCTAGAAGATCAATAACGGTCCGATCGCCTGGCAAAGACGTACTGTATCACCCAACAGTACATTATACTGATCCTAAAATCCAAACTATTGAAACATTACAATGATGTTCATTTCATCATTGGTGATGGAACACTCGGCTTGCTCTAAGATACGATATAAACTAGATTGTCCGACATTTATAGTGCGAGATTCGGCTAGTCAAATTCTATGCGTCTTTGGCTCCGAGTCACAAAGCGGTATTTATCGGTGGTAGTCACGCACGGTGGAACATGATTTATAAGCGATTCTATATAACTATTTGGTCTTGTGGTAATATACTAGCTTTGACTAATATACATTATGGATTGATAGATCGTACTTGATTGAGCAGTAATATCTAATTTCTCTTAGTGCTAGAATGGCTCAAAGCACCCTCGCTAAATAAGTATCTCGTAAAAAAGTTATCATGTACTTACTACTGGTTAAGTCCGAAATCATGGAATCCGCACTTACCTGAGTCATCATATCATGAATTTGTGCTAATATTTCTTGTTACTTTTAAACAAATTTATATAGACTTAGGTTCACAGAATAAAAAAGGCGATCATGTTCACCCACTCAAAAAATTACTTTACTACCTTTTGAGCATAGAAGTGTGTTCTCTTGATTTCGGATAGAACTGCTATACTTGTCGGCAATGACAGGTCGTTCCGGCCTCCAAAACCAATCCGTTGCTCCGAATCATTCCGTCCCTAAAGCTTATTACTGTTAGTGCTGTTCAAATGCAAAATTCCAATTCACCTGTCTCTTGAATTCAATTCTGGTCTTTCCCACGTATCCAGCCGCCCTTACTTCCCTCAAGATTGGGTGGACGTTTACTCGAATATTATCTCTTATGTGAGCCATCTAGATTTAAGAAGAGTGGTTTATTGGGGTTATTAAACAGCAATGGAAATTTTGAGACTCTTTTTGACCTTTAAAAATGGAGGGTATAGATAAGCAAGGTCACCTTTTTTCATAACCTGTCTCTCACGATTCTAACAGAGGTGGTGTCTTTACCTTATTTTTAAGGATGTCGTGATGACGTGTACTTGTTTACAAAGGCGATTCCAATAAGTACAAGTATATCTCTAGCATTGACGATGGTGTGCGAAGATACACTTAGTCTTAAGACCAAATCTAGAAATTTGTTAACCCAGTTCAAACCACATATATACGACATAGTGTCATGTGTGATATACAAAATAATGTCTCCTCCCGACTACGGATACCGAGTTGTTGATTAACGTAGCTCATTAATCCTACTTTTTTTATCTACCTTGGATCTGGGGTTTGTAGGATGGTGAGATGAGTTAACCAAGCAAGAACATTGATTACCTCCTCCAAACGCACCGCGTCATAATGTTGTTCCAATTGGGCTTTGCTTTCAGTATGTGTTCGTGACGAACTTACTAAACAGAGTTACTTTAGAGTTATGTAGTTAGCAGAGGTACTTTAGAGTACGACTGGAATAATAACCATAATTTCTAAGTAATGCACGCAGCATTAGGTTTTATTATGTATTATTAAAATAAACATTATTTAATAATACACTTAATTTGCTAAAATGTTTCACTTAAGTCATGGGCTCTCGATGCTCTAGCGTGGCGTACACCATAAGACGCTTTATTAGGATGAAGATCTTGCCCATCGGTCTACTCGACTCCATTATTGTGTGAGAAGATTTAGTACATTGCTGACCACGTGACTTCCTGCGGAAGATACCATCTCATCATTCGAGGGTCCACCTTTGGTCTGGGAATATTTGGCAATAATTCACCAATCGAATAGTATGGGTGCAGTTAGTAACTAGCGTATAACATTATGGTTTACTCGCCCAAACGCGTGAGAAAGAGTCCGGTGGAAAAGTATTGAGTGTAACATGTTCTGTATGAGCATTATCAGCTAGTACTGGGCAAAGATTGGCATACTTTACCATTGAATCATGAGGAATAGTATTATAGCGGGTACTGGACAGCAATGGTATTCATCGTTGTGGGCGATAAATGGTTACCTTCATAAAGTAAATTAATATGATAATAAATGCATGTAAATTGGTTAGTTTCACACACCTGTTAATGTACGTATATTTTTATGCTAAACTGTAATTGATATTGTTGATCGGGATCAAGCGGTAAAACAGATAGCTAGAACGCAATAAGTGAAATAATTCCCAAAATGGCTGAAATCAAACAAAATTATTTTAATATATATTTAATAGTTAACTTACAGTACGATCATTCATTTGCAGCAGGTAAATGGCATTAAAATATGAATATTTATTGCCAGCGGTTACTCTAAAGTTCGTCTAACCGTAACTAAAGTACTCTGTTTAGTAGGACCGGGTCGTTTGTCCAGGTAATTTACGAGATGAGAT